>JARJDU010038407.1:0-15558 GCA_030264695.1 Lissagria laeviuscula | reverse complement strand
AATACAAAAGCAACCTCGAAAGGTTAAAGTGTAAGATAGGTAGGTAGAGTTAACATTTTCCAAACAAGCCCAGCTCGCAAACAAGAATAGACGAATTGTAAGGATAATTAGATGTCCTCGTTTCGGCGGCGCGTACAAATGTAGAAGTTCAACTGCGTTGAACAATACATAAACTCTTGTCGCCTTCCTTGCTTTCCTCCGCTCCGCTCTTCATAGGTTCGTTTGTTATAGCGTTGGCGAGAGATGTGAATTCGCGCATCGTCGAGCTACTACAAGCGCGGGTGGTTGTTTCAGTTTGAGTTAATTAAATGTCACGTATAGTTTTCTCTGGCTTCCGGGAAAAACGCCAACAGCTGAAACAACAGTAAATAAATGTACAAAAAACATATGCAACTCTGTACCTTATGTTAAACCTAACATTTTATTCGTAAATTAGAAAATTTTAAAATTTGGACTAGAAATTTTGATTTTAAACTAGAATGAAATGAATCCTGATATGGATAAAAGTTGATTTAAATCTTGTACAAAAGGAAAGACATTATAAAAGCCACACTTTTATCTGGGATCAGGGATTTCCGTTGAGAAAACAAGTTGTTCGTTTAAAGTTTCCCGTATACTGGTGCGGATACGATCTATCTATGAAATGAAATGTGCCACTTGGCTTGCACTGACCGTGCATGTCCTGCATCCCTTGACAACATAGCCTCACACGCCAGGACGTCACGGAGATGCCACTGTACGATAACCCTGCAATCCTGTACTATCTACAACCTATCCAAACATCAAAATTATTTCATAAAATCATAACTACTGTAACAAACTAATTTTACAAAAAAATTAACTTTTTTATCACTTACATAATTAACGCTTAATAAAGTAATTAACTTTAATTTGAAAACATGAAGATTAATAAAATAATATCTTGAACATCCTATATATTTGTTCGTTGCAATGGGACCAGACGAATACATGTGGACATTCCAGTTATCCCTGACATCTATTCCCATTCCCGCCGCAATTCCCATTTTCTGATGCATCTGCACTTGCTTTCCCCATTTAAACACAAAACGTGGCACCTTCAGTGAATGTGTGTTAGTAGTAGATGATAGTATGTTAGTATGGTTTGGATGGTAGAAGGTGTCGTATATCACAATGTCCAAGCGATATCAACTGGAAACGTAGAATGTCGCTGCGCCGGAATGCTTTTCGGCCGTTTTGCCATTGCGGTTCGTTGCATTTGCGCTTTGACGCTCTTAGCCGCTCACCTCGTTGCTGATGGCGTCAGAGGGCGGCCTGTGAATGGACGTCCGTTTTCATTTCGTTCGAAAACGACGCGAATGCGTGCCAATTGTACCTCGTTTGCTATCGTTACGACATTCATTCTTCTTCTGTTCGGATCAAGTTTCCAAGGGAATGACTTAAATTACGGAAATGCATTTCGGGATCAGTTATGTTCTAGGAGATTGTAAAAATCAAAGCCAAAGGCTGTTTTAGAGCAATGCAAAGACGGCGGTTTGCTTCTGGTGACATTTAGTTTCGGGGGTACCAAGTGAGCTGTGTTAGATTTATTAACGTTAATGAACGAATGTAGAGGATGGGTGCTAAGAGTATTACTAGATTAAGTTAGGTTTCTATTTAGAGATTAAGAATAAATGGGCGTGGCTTATTACTGCAATTGTTTTAATAGATGTTTATAAATAAACCGATCGTCCTGAGTTAATTGAATGCGATTCGAAATTACCTACAATGACAAGACAAGGAAATAAAGTCTCTGCTTTAGCACTAGCTGAAACAACATGGACCGGTCATTAGGGACGATTTTTACAATGCTAAGAGTATTAATTGTGCGAGGATAAACAGGGATTACCTGATAAAATGGAGACGTTGTGCTAGAATGTTCGTTAATTTAAGTCAACAACCGGTAATTCCTGAATACAGCATATACAGGATCCTGTCAAACGAATTTTTAACCTCAAAATATTTAAATATCTACTATAATGCACGTATTATATTTATATTTTTTGTACATTGGGTGGCTTATAATATAAATCTCACATGACTTTACTTGAAAAAAAAACAAAAGATATCTACATTACAAGCAAATAAGGATAATAGTTAATTACCGAGTGTATCGCTGAGAGGCATACGACAAGACTGAACATCCTGAGTTAGCATCGGGTTTCCTTCTATTCTGCTATTGAAGCTTATCCTAGCTAAGCTCTAATTGAGAATGCATTCGAGGAATGCGCAACAACTGCCTGCTTGCTTGCTAACTCGGAAGACTAGGTGGAGGTGAAGGCGCCGGGCGGTTGTATCTATAAATAAGTCAACGCGGCGAGCATGTACTGGGAACTGCTATTATCCTAACACGGTATGTAGACTAACAGTAAAGGAAGCACAAATAAGTGCTCCAGCAGTGAACGCTGAAGTGCGCAATTAAATGGACAACGAGCGACATTAATTTGCAAAAGTTGTGCGCTGTGCATTTTGTGTCGGCGGACATGTTAGATTGTAATAGTCGATTGTGCAATTGTATATTATAGTAGTAATTCATTATAGAGTTGTGAATAGTAGTAGTAAGAATGGTTGCATTTATTTGTATAAAATGGAGTGAGATAGATAATGTAAATATACAACTGATTTGTAGGAATATCTATGAGATCCTTGACATCTTGAGAATATTTACAGCCTTTATACGACATCGTAAAATAGTCCTTGCGTATGATGCCACTATGTCCTCCCAAAGGATCATTGTTTGCTAGTACATAGACTTGTAAATGTCTTTACTTTACAGTCGTCTTCCAATTTCTCGACTCTTCCCATCGGTATTTATTGCTAGTTTATTACTGCACATCAACTTGAACTGAAACTTGGATTTAGCTAAATCCCCTTAAAGTTTTTTAGATCTCTTTACTAAATTAACTCGTTAGTCAAGGGAAAGAAACTGAGAGTCAGATATAACATAAATAAACAAATAAACGCATTCGCAGACATCTATTTTAATTGCTACGCTCCAAACTTTGCAGCCTCTTTCAAAGGTTCGATGATTTCTAAGGAGATACCCAAACACAAACAACATAAACAACTACATACTAAAGTTTTAAGAAGAGCATGCATACGAAAGCTGTTAATTATTAAAAGAGTCTGTCTGATCTACCTCTATCTCTTGTTGTGCTTTATACAGTAGATATTCATAGGTACGTCTTGCAGACGTTAACGAAGCTACTGCCCCAGTCTGCGGTAAAACCCTTCCGTCTTCCTTCCTGCTTCCTGTCTTCCTTCCTCTTATTCTCTTAACACATGCATAGCTTTACATCCCTCTGAGTATTTACAAGATCTATAGCATTCTCTAGCTCAGTTAGATGCTGAGCTCTACAAGAACTAGAACAAAAAGCTGGTGTTAGTGCTAAGTATTAGTATACAGTGGATTCTCCTTTAGATAATTTCTGGTTGCCTCGACCTGTATATATTTATTCCCAGAAAGGGAACACAATAGGCGACCACATCCTCTGTGCCGTGCCATGGAGAGCACATCAAGTTTCACTTAACGCGCGCAACCTTGTTCTCCTCGAATCCCTTAAAACTTTAACTTTGCGTTATGTTCTCAACCAGAAATTATTACTAAACTAAATAGGCCGTATGTGGATTTATTAAGCACTGGATTGCTATGTACAATAGAATTAGATGATAAAATGTATATGCATATAGTCAAATTAATTTATATATTTATTATTTTATTAAATTACTGTAAGGGCGCAGGTAAAGCATTGCACGTATCTCGCGTGGTAAGGGCAATTACTTACTTACGGAATTACTGCGTTCGTCAATAAGCGGTTTGTGCGCAATTATTCTGTTTGTACATCATCAACGAGTTATCTTAAATATCCAATCTTTGAATTTTTGGGATGCATATTTCTGCTTATGTGTTCTACTACTGTAATCGTCTATTTTCCGACCGTAAATGCTTACAAAATGATTGGCGAATAAAAAAAAGTGTTAAGTAGTATAGTAGATACACCCGCAATATTTGGCCTGTTTAACGCAATGCTTTGTTTGTTGATACTTCAATTGCAATTATTGATATTTTTCCTACGATCGGGTGAAGTGCTCACTTATAACACAAACTACTATTATGGAACTGTCGACGTTTCAGCGATTTTGAATTGTTTGCTATCAAATAACTTACAAATTTTTCAAATGGCATTTATCATACACGAGCTCACCTGTTTACACTAACACTATCAAAGGTAGTGATACCTCGACTTACACGTACGTGAGAAAACGAATCAAACGCATTCATTAGTGAGCGGTGCCACAATTTCTTCCGTTTTCTTCGTGTGTTTCTATTAATTACAATTAAGTGGTGTGGTAATATGCAAATGTGCCCAGCCTTATTAGTAGTCCTCGCTGAGTTGTACCCGTTGGAACCAAATTCATATCTATATCTGGTTTCGTTTCAAAGCTACAATGAGTTTTTCTTCGAAAAAAATTAAGTACACTATAACGACAGCGAATATGAAAAATGTGCCTAAGTGGAATTGAATTGAAATAAATTTCCTTTCCTATGATGCTTATTTCAACTTCTTGCAACCTTAAACATCGTAGCTGTAGCATCGCAAAGTGGGACAACTTTTAAACTGAAACTAATCGGTATAGTTTTTTTTTAATATTAAACAGGTCAAAACATTGTTAACACATTATTATTGATTATATAAATACATACAGAGTATAAATATTGACTTTCTTCCTGAGTATTAAACCAATTATAATTATAATCATAAATTAAACCACATTGTTAGCATAATTATTATTGTTAAACATTAAGCAAACACGTAAACCAAACACGCACATAACAACAATACATAAATTGCTAACGTGCAAATAAGATTTACGAGAATTGCGAGACCGCATTTATCGCCCCTAATGCATGCTCACGCAAAACGCCATAATTCTCAAAACACATTTCAAAATTACAACGACATGCTGTCAATAATATCCACCGTTTATTCGGGAAGCCGTCGTGTTTTTCGACTGCTCGCATTATGTAACAGCGTCAAATATTGTCGTAAAATAGTTGAAGATAGATTAGACAAGAGCAAAAACGGCAATAAAAGCCAGCCGAGGAACAAATTGCAAGCTCGAATGCAAAGATATTGGAATCTGGGAAAGAGACTAGAGATGAACGAACACGAAGGAATGGTGGTATGAGGTGACACTCGCGAAGAATCGGGAGCGACGTGGAATAAAGAAGAGCGCACAAACAATTTTGCTTCGCCGAGACAGATATTTATGTAACGCGAGACGTCTGGACGTATTTATAATGAAGCGCGGCGTACAAATCGAAAAATGGCATAAGTCGAAGTAGAAGAAGAAGTCTGAATTATGCTCCGTTGGAATATGATGCAAACGAATAGCATACCGCCAACGAGGATGAAGACTGCCAACTTCGACGACGACGGCAATGGCGACGGCGGCGGTAAGAATAACCAGAGTGTAATAATATTCTCCGGGACGAAGAAACAAATTTTAAATTCAAATGTAATTTTTATGATTTCATTTTGGGAATGAATCCGGATGACGGAAAAACAACGATTCGAATTGAAATCAAGTATGACTTGTGATTATCTATATAATCAGAAAACTTTGATTTTGGGTAGATATCTGCTGATATTTAAATATTGATCTAAAATATTATAGATTATCTATATTATTAATTTTTTTTAAATCTTTAATGAAATGTGTGACGTCATAAGGGGGACTTAACCTTGGAAGCCAAACACTGAAGTATTCTCACGATTTTTTTGTAGAGCCACATTTTTACTTCTCCGAAACTTTTTTCGTACATTTCAAATTCAATGTAAGCAACCAGGCAGGGTACTTAATAGTAAATTAACCCTAACGGGTCGTGCACAAAGTTATGTTTAATATTAGTTGCATAGTTGTTGTTTATTAAATGTTAGGTACTTGCAACACCTACCAGCAGCAAACTATAGATGCCAAGAATTCGAGCGCGCAGAAGATTATTCATGGCATAATAGCGTGATGTATGGTTTATTAAGCAAAGTTACCTATTTGAACAATCCAAGCGAATAGCGCGATGTAGCAGCAACAGTAGTTGCAAGCTTCCGGACGCAATTCACTTGATTTACTTGCTCATGCCAAATATGCACAATAATTCCTATCGATCGGCAATAATTTCTTCTTTGCAATTTGCACTCTAGCCGATTTTCATGCTTCATACCTTATGCATACACAAAAAGAAAACACAATCGGTGAATTAATTCTTCTAGCACCTCCACCCAGCGGCGGATTTAGAGCTGACGAGGTATTATATTACATTATGATACCACCATTATTGTGTTTTAGGAGCTGTATCTAGTCGAGAAGGCCCTAACCAGTTTCTTTGTTTGTGATCTTGCTATGCGCAAGATCGTTTCGCACAGTGCCAGGCCCGTGTGCCTGTACCGATATTACCGGTGCTTCCAGTAAGTACAAATTGCAATGCACTGGTAGACATCGCGCGTACTATCTAACTTACCCACTACCACCACGATTGCATCTCCTCCCGAGATCCGGCCTCCTGAGCCAGGTCTTCGGCTCCCCGCGGTACCGTATTACGGAGACGGGTGCTCCGAGTTCGACAACTATGGTCTCCAATTCATTTTACTGCAGGCAGTAGTCGTTAGCAGGTGTGAACTCATAGGGGCCCTAACTCTTCTTTCGGCAGGTCTACCGTCACTTGGTAATTAGGCATAAAAGCCATAAGGTGCGCTGATCTTCTTTATTTGGTCATAAATTAACAGTTCCTTGGCTGAGGGTGAGATACTCTGAGATACTCTGAGATAGCTGACAAGGCACAATCAATTTAAGGTCTCTCGTAAAGGTATCTTAGGCGTACAGGTATCAGTTTGAAAACCCTCTTAAAAAAACATCTGCCACCACGGAAATTTTTATTCTCTCTTGGCTTAAAATGCTTAAGACGCATTTCTTTAGTGTCTATGTTCAAATCCGGCACTGCCTCCTCACCCTAGTTTCAGTTTTACGCTCCCCGATATAGACAGATGCTTTTTTTGCACTCTTTTGTATAAAATATACTACACACCTATCTACAGCTAAAAATTAATTGAAATTTCTACAATTCAAAATTTAAAATTTGCAATATCAAAAATTGGAATTTGTACAAACGAGCTGGTTAAAATTTCGTCGCGATTCAACCGCAGGCCATTTGCATCCAGCAACTAGAGTATTTTTTGTCATGCTTCCACCAACATATTGCATTGTGTGTTCGAATACCTTTTGTTTCGGAAACCGACAAATCGCTGACAGCAGGGGATTTCCACGCTGCCTCGTGCGGAATTTTTGCTTGCCGAAATATTTAGAATTTCTCTTATGTTCCACCAAACACAGTTTTCAATTAATGCACGATTGAATAAGCTCGGGAATGTATATTTGTTTAAGGGCGAAACAATTGAGCATTTTTTGTATGCATCTGCCGTAGTTTGCATGTTTTCGTTTAATAATTTTATCTTTAATTGGTTACGTAGGTTAATGAAAAGTAATGATAGTATATCAATAACAATTAATACAAATCTCGTTTTAGAACTCAAATATGGAGGAAAATTCTAATTTTTGTTTTAAAACTGGGCGTTTTATTTAATTAAAATTTTGCGGTGTCTATATTATCTCATTGGTCATGATATTTAGATAATTAGTTTGGTTAGAAGCTAGTTTTCTTTAGAGATTTAGAGTTACTTTGGTACGTGTTACAGTGAATTTGTGTGATTTTCACCAACACTCCATTACCATTTCCTCCGTCCTTGTAAATCCACACAAAGCCAGAGTTGAGTTTTTGCCTGGCGGCGCACGAACGTTAGTTTTTGTTTCGCACTTTTCCGCTAGCTTTCCCCCATCTTCCGATCCATATATCCTGGCCCGTATCCCGGTATCGCATCGAAGCGAAGCATTTGCCGATTATGATTATGGGTTACAAATAGTCCGGCACGGGCATTGGGGCCACGAACATAAAAACTTTTCGTGCGTCGACAATAAATGTTACGGTCAGTTGCCGAACTAACAATGCTCCTCTCTTTCATCAGGCAAAACGTATACCATGTGTTCCTCAGCAAAATTTTCCTCAATCTACTCATATGGATTTACGGCTATTTTTATTGTTAACACTCTGTATATATGAGTGGTGGAGCAGAAAAAGCGACGGGGCGTGTGTTTTACGACTTTCGTAGGCAGCCAACTTTCGCGCTCCCCGCGCGTCCACCTCAACCCTTACGAAACTTTTCATATTTTTCTATCCACATCAGAAGTTATGAGTGAATGCCAACGCCAACCAATACACCAACGAGCGAGCTATAGCCAACCCTTCCGTATTTCTTGCCGCTTTGGTGTTCAGTAAAGAACCCTGCATTATCGATATTCCGTTGAGTTACTACTACATATGGGTTCTACTACACCGACCGAGGGAGAATGCGTAAAAACTGAACTTCCAACTAATAGAAAAGATTAAAGAGGGACCAAAAAATGGGAGATTTGTTGATTTTTTCTAGAGCATTGTAATACTTTACGGAAAAGGGTTCGTTCTAAAAGAAGGGGAATATAGAATGAGAATGAGGAATAAAGGAAAAGGGATATTATTTATTAGAAAATATTGTGCCAAATTTACTTTAGCTAAGTGCTCCGCATAATAAACTATAATGCAGGATTATGAGAGGACAGCGAAGGGGGGAATACAGCGTGAGCGCTGTTGGCCATTGGCGAATCGTATGTCTTTTGGACATTGCGCTTGGGTTGGGTTTGTAAATGGGGATTTTTCAATTTTTCCTCATTTATCATTAGCACCATTAGTCATTGGTACATTTTTCATTTTTTTTGCCGTGAACCCGAAGAACCGAAGCGCACCAGCATGATAAAAATCAAGCGGGAAACTCGATTCCCGAGTTCGATTCAAGCGCGTGTTGTCGTTAATTACGATTTTGGCAACGACGCCGAGCCGCCCTTTGATTGAACCAATTAGTCACGTCGACGAAAGGCACTCTCGCGTCCCACTCTTGTTCGCGTCAAGGTGTTTCTTGCATTAATTCCGCCATAATACCCTCTTACGATTATCACCGGAATTATAAGTATTAATTAATTAAGCAAATCCACATCGGCGCAATTAAGGCACTCGATTAGCTCTGCCCATCGGTTCGAATAAAGTGCGCAACATGGAATTATTTAAAATCCAAATTGAGAAAGGACGCGAACGAGCTGCTACAGACGATAGCAACTGGGAATGGGAAAGGGAGTTATTACTTAAGGCGCTGGCTGCGTTTGAAAATTCAGCCGACCCGAAATTTGCCTAATCCACATCAGGCCCAAAACTCCCAAAACACTAACGCTTTGGAAAAGCGAATCAACTTTGGCTCGTTGATTCGCAACGTAACGTCGCGGAAGTCGTTGGTTCGTGTGGGACAGCGATGGAGCAGAGGTGCAACAAAAACTGGGCGAGGGTTGAAAGCGCTTAATTACAGAACTGAATTCGATGCTTCGAGCCAAGTCGATCGTTGTAAATTCTGTCGAGCGGGCGGTTAATCGTCCGCATGATTTCCAAGATGAAATCCACGACGCGACGGAAATTAGAAAGTTTTGTATGTTATTGGTATATACAGATTGTTTGCAGTATTAAATTGGCTCTGACTGAACCCAAGATTTTTATAAACAAGCAAAAATTTGCGGTTGTGATAATTTATCATGAATACTGCGCAGTTTGACTTTTTTACGGTTTTTGGCCTATAAATCTAAACATCTCTGAATAAAGTGCTATGTATTGTATACCAAACGAATCGTCTTTTGAAGCTCTATCGAAATATATATGATTGGTCCGCATTATGAGCATTTATAGCAATATCGTCTATACATGAGCGATACGGTTACGCAAAAATAGCAATTTGACAACAATTTGAGCAAAAATGAAAGTCTTAAACTAACAATCTTAGAAGAATGGTTCATATACCAAAATGTGCGTCTTGAATTGCTCGTTGCAATGACATTAGTGCCGTTTCTCTGTCAATATTTATTTCCCTGGAAATGACAAAAACCTCCCTTTTTGGTATTTTTACTTCTTTACCGGTTTTGGCGTATAATTCTAATCATCTCTGATCAAAGTACAAAATACTATATACCAAAAGTCTTTCATTGCTTTATCCAAAGATATCTGATTGATCCACAGTATATGCATTTGTAGAAATATCATCAGTACATGTGCGATTTGAGGGGCCCAAAAAGTTTCCTGCATAGCTGGCCCTGCGTTGTGAATTGTTCTATGCGACTTGACCTGGGTACGAACAAAAGATCAACAAAAGTGACATAACCTAAAACTAGATAAATTAAAAGGACACATATTAAGTAACCCATGTCAGAATCTAGCACCGCTTGTAAAGACCAAAAGCATGTTTGCATACAATTTGACGAGGATAAAGATGACTTTAATCATTTACGTATAAGTCGGACGTTGAAAGTCGTGACTCGTGTTGTTGTCATTAGCTTGATAGCTAAAGGATATGCGCACATTGTTCTTCAGCGTCACATTCTTGTTAAAGGAGTGCAATACCAACCGTTTTGTAAATAACCTTACCCAATAATAAATGACCTTTATACTTGTCCCTGCAATTTTCATAGTTCTTGCAATTTTCCTTGTCTCTTTGTCTTCTAGAATTTAATCGCAATCATATAAAATAAGCCATTGTTCATGCGAAGAAAAACAGAATTATTAATAAAGTAAATTTACAGTGGTGCATCCAATGTTATTATTCTACCAGGAACCAAACCAAATTAGAACGCATGAATTAGTATGCAGGTTTTACCAAGTTAATTCAATTTAACCCAATCTCAACGTCCACACCCTAAATGGACACAAGAACACGAGATTGTGCTTTAACGCTATGCGAATAAATCTGCAACTCAACGAACACGTTATACACATACTACATCTTTTATCTCTTTTGTCCATGTGTCAAGATTCAAAAGCAATTATCTTCAGTCCGAGCGACGAGTTACAAAATCTCTCGTACCGAATGCCATTTCGAGGTGAAGTTGAAGTAGATACCGAAAACAATTGTCATTTAATTGTCCCTTATTTTACAAGTTTTAATCTAGTTCGCATTTCGAACACGCACACGAGAACTATGTACTTTATTGAGCTATTAGTCGCTTGCGGGGTTAAGCATGAATGCCGAAAAACGAATTTAATTATCAATATTTCAAGTTGGCGATCGGCGAGAGAATCTCGAACGTGTTTTAATTGTTCCCGTTCTGTCTCTTTGTGTTCCAGTGCGGCCATTGTGGGTGAAATTGATTGGGGACAATCGGCCATTGTCCGCTGGTCAGACGTACGAGCTCAGCTGCGAGGTGGTTGGTGCACGACCCACTCCAACTATCACTTGGTGGAAAGGTAGTGTCGAGATGAAAGATACCAGGATAATGGTGAGTTTAATTTTTTTAAATCTTAATCTCGTGATTTCTGTCAAAAACAAGTACTTTTATCTTTAGAGCAATTAAAATGGTGCCAATGGCGTATTATATAATGTGTTATTACCAATAACAATTAAATTTTAATCATGAAACGAAGAAACATTGTAAATCGATTTAGGCACAGGTAAAACGAATCCGGATCCGGATTGCAGTGGATCATCATCCATTTTCATTTATTTTTCGTTCGGGGCATATAATGAAATTGCCTGCATGGTGTGAGGCATCCGCCTGCGCGACGAAACACATAATGTCATTAACATGCGTTTGGGGAGTGGCGGTGGGGGTCGTGGGACAGATTAAAATTTAATATATTGATCACACACGTATTGTGACATTGTGCGCGGACCATTACACATCGCTGCCAGGGTGCGTTATAATTGTTCAGTAACAGCGGATATTATCACTTTTTCGGATGTGGACAATGTAGCCGGCAGCTACAACCTGGATTGAGTTATATACGTTAAGGGCACGCAGATTACCACTGATAACAGACTTTTATTGGAATAGATTATTCGCTACCGGTTCGCTCGTTTGCACTGTAAGGGAAATATTGGTTTAGGTACTAGATAATTGGAATCACACTTTGCTTAGATGTTTTTAATTTGGATTTATTCTAAATGAAGTTAGATTAGGGCAAAAATGGTCTTGTTATGAAGGGTTAATTCATCACTATTTTAAACAACACTTCAAAACCTAAATGAACAAACTGGGGGAATGTAATCGAACAGAGCTTGGCAACTTTGTTCAGCAGTTGTTGGGCCAGTTGTTGTTGTTGGCCGAGCTCGTTTTGAGTGTTTTCAGTCATTTCGTAGTTGTTTTTTTCCAGCGGCTAACATTAGCTACCGAATGACGATCGACATGTACAAGTGCTGCTATCTACAAACACACACACACACACTGAGAGATATATACGTAGCTTCAATGCCGCTTCCTCGTGCATCCAAAGCTCGACGTTTGCGCCATTGATAAATGACGAAAGTTTTTCACTTTAACATCGCGCAGTATCATTATGACAACAATGACGCCTTGGTATAAATTTCCATTTATGAGGACGTCGCCTGTCTTCTCTTCTTACTGCGTATGCCACTTTTTACTAGAACTTGCTTTCATACCATCTATTGTATAATAGAATATTTATACATAAAGTGTAATCATTATAATAAAAATAATAATAATGATACGACAACATTTAGAATGGCAGTCAAATAACGTTGATGGGAATTCTAAAATTTATATATCACGCGCATATATACTGCGCAACAATTAAACTATCTGCACATGAACGTAGTATTTCTGTCGAGTTTGTGCATATAGCGTCTTTGATTGCAATGCCCTGTAATGATTCCAATAACCAAACGGATTTTGCACTTGTCCACATTTTTAATTTTTGGCCCACACTACTGTAAGTTAGTTTTTGGTCTATCTGCCTTTGGGAGATTCATCCCATTGCTTCAACGGTTGCCTTTTGATACATTGTTTAATTTTCTCTACTCTTGTCTTAAAGGGCACCCTAATTTAATTAAGTTGCCTTCCACTTTAGCGCCTGTTTTACCACGTGAGTCTGTTCTGTCATTGATTTCATTGTTCATGTGTCTTGGCACCCACATGATGGCAATACAATTTTTCCTAGCCAGACTGCCAAGTGTTTTCTTGACCTGCATGACCAGTCTTGAATGGAGTGAGGAGTCGCAACTTGTCACGACAGCAGCCTGTCTATCGGTGCATATTGTGATCTTTCTTGATTTACTTCCGATTGTTTTTGGTGTTCAGCACACTTCCCAATCGCCGCTAGCTCGGTCTGCAACACCGGGTTATGCAGATTTATGGTACAAGTCTCTGCCCATTGATCCGCATTCACCTGCCCTAGTACCCGGGAGAGTTTTGGTGTCACAGTTTTGCAGGACACTGGCCATTGCTTTATAAATCTCTGTTTGGAATTCAGATCTGGAACCTTATTCCAAACAAGTACACTCTTTGAGTTTTATTCAGGAGTAGGTTGATCACTCTAGACACCAGTGCTTCCTGTGTGATGACTTTGTGTTCGATCTGATTTTCAGCCCACTACTCTAATTATAAAATGAAATATGTGCTCCGTTGTAGATACTAAAAACTATTACTTAAGTCAAATTATAAGCGTCATCTCGTGGTGTATTGATTTAATCTTTTTCATTTCTTCTTTGAACCGCTAATAAAATACGATATAGAGGTTTTATTTGCCAGAAATACATAACAATAAACATTTGATTGCTTTCTGTATTATTATCATCATAGCAACTAATTTATTGTTAAGCTTTTTACTGCTGAGTATTTCTTTTCACATATTTCTGAATGTGAAGCCTTGATTTATACAGAAAAATTTTGATGATAGATGATTTTCGTACGTGTAGGATGCAAGTTGAGTTTTCTTTTACTTATGCTCATTGCAATAGTTATTGTCGTACATTATAGAACTCTTAACTCTTCACATGTGAACCTATTTATTACTTTATTTGCAGTTTTGCAACTACTTTCTTGTACTTACTGCTAGGGAATTCAATGTCGAAAAGGAAGCTAAGGGGAATTATAAGCATTAGTTGGGAACTGTATACTGAAATATGTTGCCAGATTATTAAAAGTTATATTTTACATTTAAAGGAAGTTAAGAGGATCAAAGAAGGAATTGAAAGATTCAAAAATACGTCAGGGTAGTTAATATAATAAGATTGCTATATATATCTTTAATGCTCCATTTTTCATTGTACTATGTTCAGTCAACAATCTAGCCATATTTGATTGTGAATGTACATGGAGCGTTTTCTATAAGCTCAGAATTTACTTCAATTGACTGATAAAACTTTAAGGATTGTATATATTGTATGCGCATCCGATTCACTGTATACTAATAAATATACACATAACATAATTGATGAAAATCTTTGAGCCAACTATACACTCAATGACATTCATATTTCAAACAATCGTAAGGACCCAAATAAACCCTGTTTTTGGCCCAGCGAAGGTGAAATAAATGCCAGTTGCCATGAATAGAAATTGCTGCCTGCCATATTAAAGCAGAAGATGGAGGCGACGGCGTCCCCAACGATGAAACAAGAAACACGTGGAAGGAGATTACGGCGGGGCTCCTCGCCGACCTTTTTGCGTCATTATAAGTGTAATTAAATGGGTAATAAATCAAAGGACGACCGAAACATTAATGACATTCGTCGACGTTCCTCCTCTATTCACGCTCCTCAGGTTGAACTTAAATTGTATCTCTTCCTGAACGCGCGCTTCGCTATCTCGGTCAATGATATTAAACTGTATCGAGTTGAACTTTTCAGGAAAGTTCGTAATATTTACCAAGTAAGCATATACAAGGCCAATCCAAATATTATCCGCGCATTATTTTATCGATGTAAACTTTTGATTTAAATCACAACAAAAGATTAAAACACCGTGGAAAGAAGTAAAAAGATTTCAGCGATGTAACAAGAAAAGTGAAGAGAGGCGAAGGACTAAGGATTGAGAACGTATTAACATCGGCGTAAGTATAATAATGGTAGGAAAGAGGTTTGCGGCAGGAGGCAATCTTGTTGGTAATTTCCGTCGTGAAATGCTCTCTCCATGCCAGAGAGAGAATCAGGCCACGGGCGCTTCAACTTATAAAAGGACGCTCGGCGAAAGGAAATGTGAATGTCCTACCTCTTCGCGATTGATGGAGGCTTTGTAATTTATTTTCAAATTCTAAACGTATTCTAGACGGGTAATTACTGAACAATTTCTAGGCCATTCGCGGCAACGTGCGTAAACAACGACGGACGAAATTAACTTTTCTCGCTGGCGTTGTGGTTGTTTCGCTAATGTCTGCTGCGCAAAGCGGGTTTAAATGACGGCGAATGTTAACAAACAAATCAAATTTAGCCGATGCCGGAGTTGTGAGGTTATTAATCCCTCCGAGATGTATTTGCCTCCGGGGATTTTCTTTGAGAGGCTTTTGGTGATAAATTAAATCCTCAAAGGTGTTTGAAGGGATTGCTTTCGTTTAGCGGAGCTTGAATT
>JARJDU010038402.1:0-126793 GCA_030264695.1 Lissagria laeviuscula | reverse complement strand
CGATTATGAATTAATATGAATTGAAGAACATAGTACAACCAAAATACTGCCCCCTGTTAATGTACGACTTGCATGAATAGTATTTGCGCTTAATTTATTACGTTATTACTAAATAACGCTGTATCAATTCGATTAATTAATAATTATAATTAATTTGTAGAATACATTAGTCAACATTCATTAACATCCATAATCAATATATATGTTAATTAATAATTTTATGCTTATAACATTATTATACTGACTGATTGATAGAGATACAAGTTGTGTTCATGTTCGTACACTTCATTAAATCCATTCAAAAATATACGTACTACATCAATAAATATATATTGTACACATCTAGAGTTATGTTACTGCTCCATGTTTATAATTGAGGGGCCGTGTTCAGTTTAGGAAGAGATGACTGGCTCTCATTGAACTCATCAAGACGTTCCAATCGGAGAACCTACCCATCGAGACATGGCGCAACTTACACCATGTATCGTTGATAAAGAGGAGATTCAGCCTCGTGCTGGTTAGTGAGGAATTCACTCAAAGTGTAGTAATCGTTACGAGAGGGTCCATTCAAATAGCGCAATTCGCGTGTGGGATCGGCGCGCTTCTTAGCGACCATGAAGCGCTTTCGACGATTCTCGGAGAAGCCTCCCCAACGATTACGTTTCTCATAATATTGCGGAGCCACGTCGTATAAGTAATTTGGCGATGGAGGTGAAAGATGCTCATCGGAGGCATGAGGAAACACCGGTGTGTCTAACCAGTCTTCATCCGAATCATTACTGCCGATGTCGGATTCTTCATCGTACGCTTGCCATGGTCGTCGGTTCTGATTATTCAGACGTTCGTTCTCCCAGAGTGTAAGGATAGCTAGGAATTCTTCAGGCGTGAGATCCGCTTCACGCTTCAATCGTGGAGCGATCCTAAAAGAAAAAGAAATCTTCAATCAGTGGATCATGAAAATCGATCGAGTATGATGATAAGAGCGGAGGAGTGTTCAACGCAGTTAATTAAAGTAGGCGAAAAACTAAGACGACCTGAAAGATTGTGAATGTCGTCGTGGAAACTGTGCGATAAAAATAGAATGAAACAGTAGGTGCGCATGTACCTTCTTCCTTTCTGAACCACGGCCGCCGATTTCTTCGATGGTGCGTTAGCGTTGCGACGCTTCCGCTTGCGATCGTCGGTGCCATAATATCGATATTGATTGAGCGCAGCGGGATCGCCATATATTTCCGACTTAAGAATTGCATTCTCGAGTGCTTCATCCAATTTATCTCGGTTGGTTGCGTATCGATAGCTCTTCTCGTACTCGGAAAGTGTTTTATCGTCAACGTCGTCCAATTGAGAGTACAAGGACGGTGGCAAACCTTCCGCTTGCTCCCTGTAGCGCTGCTGATCCCATTCCGTTAACAAGGGGAGCTGCTTTGTTTTCAAGCTGCCGCCTGGAGTAATTGACATACAAGAGAGCAACGTGTTGTTATTGACGACTTACTAATTGGATTGCAATTTCGCATTTGTATCACACTCACCGCGTTTGATTGCTGTTGGATAGAAATATTCCTTTTGAGATTCTAAGGGTTTATCCGGGAGCGGTGAAGATTGTGCACGTTTTACTGTAATTGAAATTGAAATATTAACAATAATAATAATAAAAAGTATATAGAACCAATATAACCAAGCTAGTGAAACACGATGCCTTGCAATGTAAGAAAATTCTAATTAATTTCCCCTATCAAGAAACCACCCACTCTTATTCAGGGCTCCTTTAATTAACACGGCAAGGCTCAAACAAGATCAGATTCGTTGCTTCGGCCCTGACATCACATATTTCTTGCATTAAAAACCATACTATCGAGACTTCGTTTCCAAAATTCCAAATGTTACAGTAGTGGTGTCAGGGCGGCGCCTAGGTAATATTTTGAGAGCGAGGAAATGGAAATTATGAAATACTATCGGTTGCAACAAGTGGTTTGTTAAAATTAAAGTTTCGAAGCAATGAAGTGTTTATATTATCCCTAAATATGAATTGAATTTCAAAAATATATTTAACTCAAATGTACTAAAAGTGAATGAAAACCGTGCAACAGGTAAAAGCTCTTTCGTCAAACGTCGCGCGTATCGATTTTCCCGAGGTGCAAAACATGTTGAGGCAACAGTTCGCCCACATAAATATCAATTTCCGATTATATAAAGCCCAGCCCAACAGCGACAAATACTACCAAACATAAATACCGAGAATAACTGATAACAGATAATAATTAATATTTATATAACTTCCAACAACAAAAAACACCACCTACCTCATCTAAATTTGCACTTCTTAATATAATTCAACTATAATAGATTCAAAGTAATATTACCTTTCTTATTCGTAATATCGTTCGTCATCAAGTCTTCCAACACCGAAGTAGGCAGAGCGATGCTGCTTAAGATGAGCGACAAGAAAATCGTAAGCGTTTTACAACCATGAACGTGCTGCGACATGTTGCTATCTCTTCGAAGTCTCCCAGTAGACTGAAAGCGCGACAGCGGAATTGTGGAAAACCTGAGCCATGGGTCGTCCGCCCCCGCAAGATATCCTTTGCGATTCCAGGCTCATATGCGAGTGTTGCCCAATGCCATTTCGGAAAACATAAGATATAAATATTTTAAGGCCATTCTGCCGCGCCCAAAATATCTGAAATTGAAAGGAAGGACAGTCGCCACAAAACAAATGATTTATTTATTCATTAAGGATTCAAATTTTTTTAACGAAAAGAGATAAACAAACATCCGGTATATAAAAAGTTTCATGTTGCACTACTAAATAAGAGGAGAAGAGATACAAATTAGGGTGGCATGCACTTTGCGTCTCGATAGTGAAAAGCTTGGCGTCGTCTTAGTTTAATCAGTGCTCTCACAAATGAGATTTACATTTCTCGCACGAGCGACCATTTCGTTGCTTACGATTTGAGTTTTTTTTGTCGCGCGCAATGAGATATACGTTATCGATTTCTACGAAGGTGTATGTGCGTCGGGCTAGGCTCGCCCTGTTAAACGAGACGCGCATTTTATGGTAATTACATTTTGTCCTGTTGAATATTCAAAGAGTAATTGTAATTGTTTTTCACGGCGCATTAATCAACTCCTCGTCATTTTTACGTTTCGTAGCGTAAACAAACTTAATTATTTTGCGTTTATAGAGGAGCTGGTGCTGACGCTTTTATATATAATTTAATAACCAACGGCCATACATATACTGTTTAGGAATTCATCGTCTTATTTATTTTAATTTAATTGATTGAGTCTTACGCAGTAAGAAGAGGCAGTATCCTCACTCGTTAAAAAAACAATTAACAAAGACAGTTGAATGAAATATAAGAATATATTAGGGTACCAAGATAATATATAATGTGAATACCCGGCGCTTTCACCACTTGCTACATCTGTTTAAGTTAAGAGGCAACTAAACCCAAAATAAACTTTTTTTATAATTTTTTTGGGTATTAAAAATAAAGTAAACGCTCTGTAATTTTTGTATGTTGCAGAGTAATGTCTTTACTTTCTAGAAACATTTTTTCGTATATGTATATTGGTTTTCACCACTTTGACAGTTGCTTCCGTGGGCTTCCGTGGCCCCCCGCTGGTTGAATAGTTTGCAAAAAACTGGTGAAACAACCGGACGTGTAAAACCAAAACTAAATTAAATTCTCTGCCATGTAGAATTTTTGTTTTTCAAAATTCGAAAAATATCAAAATAGCCGCTAGTTGAAATGAGGTATTTTTTTCGCCAAAAAAATTGAGCTTTAAATGGTCATATAAAGCCAAAAAATATCCAAAAAATGCCTATGTTACATAATTGAGAATTAATTTTTACGTATTAGAGGCAAAGAATGAACGAAATCGGATGGATAGAAACCGAGAAATATTTACAGCCAGTTGAAAAAATATAGTTTCAGAGTTTTTAATAAAATGATGTGATATTTCTCGCTGTAATTTTGCAACGAAGTCATATACTAAAATATGGTTTGCGTGCAAAATTCTAGACATCCTAAAGATCACGAAAACAAATAAAAATTAATACTTCAATGTCTCATGATTTAGTCTCCCTTTAAATACAAAACAGACTTAAAGCAAAGCCTAGGAGACTATTATAGGAACAACAAATAGTTATAGAGTTTAAGTGTGAAATATTTTGAAAAAATCGAAATATTTTATGGATGCCCTATGTTCCCATGTGGAATGACAGAATTTATTATTATTATTATTATAAGCAGGAATAAAATAGTAAAAAGATTGGAATTGATAAGCATACAGCATCAACAACTATATCTGTAGCGCTAAAACTTCTTATAGGTTTTGGCCTCTAACCGAATCTGGCTGGTTTCCTTTGCAGTTTTTACATATTACGAGGATAGATAGCAAGCCCATCGCCAAACCTAGGAATAAGGAAATGCCTGAGAAGTGCTAGATCTTGTGTGCTTAAAGATCAACAACTATCAAAAAAGGAAAGGATCCGCATATTTGAAAGGCAAATTGATGATGATTTAAAATATGTACAGAAAAGAAGTAAAGATGGAAGTTAATTATATAGTCAAAAATGAAAACAAATTATGTACTTAATTTACCTTTTTTACATTTTTTACCACTCCTACTAAGATTCGGATCCATTTATTTTTCAATTGCTTTTCTTATTTAAAATGTCATTTTGGAAAGGTTTTAAAACTAATTTCAAACATTTCCAAAAATATACCTTAACTTTAACGACTATCGGTAATCAGCAACGAACCAAAAGCATTTTTGTCTATTTTTTAATAGCCCCATGCTGATAAACATCTACAGCAATGATTTACGAATATATTCTTTATATAAAAAATAGTTCAAGTAAATGAGCCTCTAAAAAAAACCTCGCCGTTGATGTGTGCAAACATTATTTCAATTAAATTACAGTGATACCTCGAGATACGAGTGCCACGACATATGAGCAGTCGACTTTTTGCTTTGAAATACAAGCAGTCGCACATGACCCACCAGTTCAAGTTCACTTGTAAAGCAACTGTAAGTTCAGTTCGCTTTGAGATACGAGCATGATTACGGAACGAATTAAACTCGTATCTCGAGGTACCAATGTATGTACACGAATTAAAAATTATTTCTGCTTGAACTTCAAATGCTGAACAGGACAGGAAACTGATAAATTAATGCAAGTAAAACCTATTATTTCCTAGATGCATCCTAAAAAATGATTTTAGGACACCAACGCATAATAAACTTAGTTTCAACTTAAAACGATCAAGTTAACGGGCTAAAGTCTAAGAGTATATTGAAAAAAAAAAAGATTTTCGATGAAACTAAGTACCACCACTCACAGTAAAGGATTTTACAAGAAAAGAAAAAATATATGAAATTGTAATAAGGAAATGTGATAATTCAGAATTTGATCATCATGATGACTATATGCCAAATAGTTGTTCTAAACCTTAGGTGGATTTCTTTATTTTTACACAAAGAAGTATCACATATACAAGCTGTATAAAATCGTTAACTAATATCATTTCGATCGACAGAGATTTGCTAACAATTGTACACAATAACAAGACTAAGAGAAAACAATAATTAAAGAACTTATCATCAGTAGATAAGAATGAACGATATTAAACTTGTAATGTCAGCTTGCATATTTTGTGTACGAAACAAGATAATTGTAGTAATTAAGTTGCTACACTTGATTAAATTAATTACAAAAGTTTGCAACTATTTATCACTTTCCCCATTCTTCTCCTTTTTATAGCTCAGCTCTTTCATCCTTTAGTTGTTGCTTTTTTTTATTATTGTATTTTACACTGACCCCATTCCACACGCCTCATGTACATCCATCCCATTCACAAACTTTAAATAACTCAAAATAATCAAAAATAGTAATAATAATTATTGTATATAAATAAAAAGTTCATAATTCTCTTTCAATAATCAAGTTGTACAATGCAATTTCTTAATCTTTCCAAAATTTAGTTTCATGATATATATATATTTTTTTTCTTCTTTTTTTTCTTATCAATTCGACGAGTTACGGCTTCGTGCACGTCGGTGATCGTAATTCACGAGTCTTTGGCCCACAAGGTATTTGTCATTTTTAATATGCTCGTACAGCTTTTTAAATTGTCTAATTTGCAGCGTTATGACGAGAATAGTCAAGCCAACTAGCAACAGAAAAGGATAGATCCTGCGTGCGATGACGTTCCGCATAAACATGTTGCTGACGACAAGCGGCACAATCGAGTAGGCGATGGCGTAGGGCACAGCCAAAGCCAATCCGCAGCTGATGACAACGGGTGCCGCTAATTCTTTAAAGATGAATTTCAAGTGCATCTCCCGAATACCATCGCGGTATGCACGTTCGATAGCCGTGCGCAAAAACCAATCAGGACCCATCATGGTGATGGCGCACGCGATCTTCGTGTATAGGACGCCGAGTGCCCAGTCCTGCCAGATGAACAGCAGCGGGGTTTGATGGATAGGTACACGCAGTGGTATAATAACCACAAGCTCAAGGAGTAATCCGAGCAGTAAAGGAATGACGCCGAGTAGAATTGTACTGGCGACCACGGTCTTCGCGCCTAGGATGCACCAATGCTTAAGGCGTTCCATCATAGCGGCTCGGCCCTGTGGCAACCAGCTAATAACAAGGCTAATTGCACGCATTGCCAACCAGCATAAGTAAGTACCGCAAGCGGCAGTATAAAGCTCGTGAACTTTGACAAGACCAGTTTGGGCTGTGGGCGATGTAACTTGGGGACTGGGTGGCGGTGCTCCAACAAGCCAGAGTGCCATGACGCGTCTTCCGAGCCACACAGGTAAAGTGAGCGCCACGAGGCTCGAGATAATCAAGGAGATGCAGACCAGGATTAGCAACAGCACGATGCGAAGGACGAAGACCGATGGACGGTCGTACGGGCGAAAACCCGTGGGAGCGTCGCGGATCAGAAGCGCCTGATGGGCTGCTCCCAAACCGCCTTGCAGCTCGGGTTGCTGACGTTGCTGCTGTTGACGTTCCTGATTCTCCTCATCGTCACCAAGTAAATACGAGTGCAGGTCCAAGACCCAACTCACCACCTTGCACCAGGCTCGTATTAAACCTTTCAACCAAGTTCTTGTGTGGCCTTGTTCTAAAAGGGCGGGTAGGATCACCTGCAAGAGAAGTAGCTCCAAGGAGAGCTCATTCACCTGCAGGTCGCCACTCAATGCTATCGTGTATGGTAAAAAGTTGGGCAGCAGAAACCGAAGGATGCGTATAGGGACATAGAGCATTAGCAGCACAACGCTGCCGAAGATGACTGCCGATGAAAGCAGTCGACGCACGTGGCGTAAAATTGGTAGATGGATCATCTCTTGAATTGGGCTGAAATCGGGATCGTTCAGATTGCGTAGGAACCAGAGTACGCCAGGGCGTAAGATCTCTCGAAGCAGGAGTACAAAGCTAGCAAGATAATAGACATAGACCATGCCTACCAACCAATGGATGAAAATCGATGTGCCTGGTGCAGCTCGGAATGAGTTCTCTCGGTCTTTTAAAGTGGCATCGAACATTGATAGGCTGCAGATATCCAGCCACCAGCCGCATATGAGCGGCAAGATGCCAATCTCAACCACGCTCAGCATGGCAACTTTGACTACGACGTAGCACAAACCGAGGACGCGGCGTGTACGCGGCAGGCGAAAACAGGCCGCTATGCGATGGAGCAGCAAGCATGTGAAGCCTACCAAACAATAACCCAATAAGGTGGTGACCAAACCCTCGAAATGGCTCGCCAACGCCTTCTCTCGTAGATTCAGCACAGAGAGGAATAAGAAGCCCATTAGGTACGGGCAAAATGCAAATACCAATACAAAGAGAGTATTTAATGATACCACCCAGAAAATATGCTCGAGGAAAAGGAGGGATCCATCTAAGCCTAGCAAACGCTCCCAGGAAAGCTCTTCGGCTGCTCGGTCCCATTCCATTGGGATCCAGTTGTTATCGTCGTTTGCGTTTTCTTGTTCCTCGTTGTTGCCAGCACCTTGGATTGCGGGATTGTCGGCTGGGGGTGCTGCCTCCGGAGGCGGAGCGGCTACGTTCGGCTGGGGCTGATCAGCGCCATGCACTCCTGAAACAGCATGAATGTTACTAATGTCGGATGTGCACGTTTGTTGGTTTAAACAGCGTACTTATATGACGCTTGCACCAGCGTTTTATTTTTTTCGAGGTGTTCATTACCACACGCCAAATAATTTTCACCACGATGAGCATTATCGCGACTAGGTATGCAGCGAATTATTTATCCCCCCATTGGCACGACAGCCGTATAATTAATTTAAACGTATCATTGAACAATTTCAAAAACGTGAATTTGTATGTTACTTGTTTATACAATAAATAAATTTGAAGTGAATGCAATTTGACATTTTGTTATTTGATCATGACATAAAACAAAATCAGTTACCTGGCCTATTATGTAACTTTAAATTATATTGGTGGACAAGCGTAGGCGACTCTAGTAGCCAGCAGGAGCATAGTAGACACTTTTAACATGGTAATAAGAAATTACTAGTTTACGTAACGAGTGGAGTAAAAGGCTTTTTTCGTATGAACAGAAAAGTTGGGCTCGATTCGCGCAGCGACGAATGCAGTCATTGCCCTTATCACGAGAGGCGCGTACAACGCTTTACCTACCCCCCACTCGATTAAGAGGCTAATTTACCTGACAATCTATTTCTTCGCAGCAAGGAAAAGGTGAGGTCAAATACGTATTGCCGCGTATGATTTAAATAAAGTTATAAATGGGACAAAAATTTGCTTTCGGGTCGTGACTCGATATATAACCCGCTAAAGTTGATGCAGGTTTTTCGAAATTTTCTAAATTAATTTTCAAATATTTCCGATTCTAAATTCGAAAAAGTAAAACGACAGTGGCATAGTGTTTGGCACCTATAAAATAACGCAAAAAAAAATGTTAAATGAGCGTCTTAAGCGCATGATACATGCACGTTAACTGTTCGGTCGTGCGGTTTTCGTCTATACCGCAGGGTAGCGTACGCATGCATAACTCTAGTTTTTACCAGCTATACAGACCGTGCATTTTCATGCGCTTTACAGCGTAGTTTTAGAAAAAAAAAGTTTGGCGCAACAACTCTCTGTGTACCTATGCCTACCCACTTTCTCCCCGCCTGACCGAGTCTTGTTGGTTTTCGTTGCAGTTTTTGCATATTACAAAAATAGGTTGCAAGCCTATAGCCCAACACCTTTTCTTTTTTAGAAATTGAGAAATATGTGAAAATAATATTATCATGCATTATCATTAATATAATTGGTTGTCAAGATCAGGCATGAATTTGAAAATTATTATTGAATAAAGCTAATGCATAAATTTTTAAAATTATATAAAACTAGATTGTTTACGAATAAAAACAAAATTATATTCAACCCACCAAAGAAGTGCAAATTAAATCTACCTTGATCATGAATATTCTGAAGTGCATCTTCCTCCTGCGCAACATCCTCAGGTACAGCTTCCTCTTCTGGTTGCTCTGGTATCACATCATTATTATTTTGATTCTCCTGCTCTCCATCCAATTGCTCCTGCTCATTAGCTTGTATCTGCTGATTGTCGCGCTCAAGCCAATCAGGTCCACCACCTAGCAATATCTGCTCCCGAAGCCAGAGCAATCCGAGAAACGAAAACAGTGTACATGTCACAATGAAACATCCATGGAAGATGTCTGAAGCAAGATTCTCAGTGGAAAGAATCTCGGTGATGCTAAATTCCAGACTGGCACTGAACAATGCTCTGTAAATCCTGCTAGAAGTGATTGGCACAATTCCTAGCCAAGCAGTAGCCACCAAAGTAAAATGTAACCAGTACTTGACAGCAGTTGCAATAGATGATAATAAACCACTAGCAAGATCTCTCAATGGTAGCCTGCGTGGCATATCAGGTGAGTAGATAGGAGTGAAGGAGAATCGATGACTACATAATTCGCAGTACTCTTTACGTGAGTAACGCATCCATTGCACTAGGCACTCCTGATGGATCCATTTGATACTGCCTGTGCATATGCAGGGATGGAAAAGCGGACGGTCTGCAAGCCCTTCCGATCTGCATACCCTGCATATGTCTGTAGAGTATAAATCTGAATCCATGACTAGAAGTAAAGTCCATTGATTTATTAGCATATCGTCATTGCATTATTCATGTTAGAATTGCTTACCTGTATTGCTTATTATGGTCGCATGATAAGTTTTGATGTAGGTCTGTTAATGTTAACATGAACGATCGCTATGCACTTCTTCGTGTTATCAGTTGAACAGCCTCATCGTCGGCGAAGTTAGTGGTGCTGAAGGTATACTTGGATGGACTACTAATCCACGGGAAAGATTCACTAATTTAATGTCCGAGAATTATTAAAAACGATTGTAAAATGAAGCAAAAAATTGCGTGTTATATTGTAGTGTATTTCCAACCCTGACACATTTTCGACAATTGACAATTTTATTCAATTTTATTTACTGACGTGCGTTTTCTGATCGTGTAATGTATGTAACCATGTAATACATCAAAATCAAACTGGAACGATGTTTCATTATTTGTTCAAAATTATATTTTATTATTATTAAATATCAATGTACATTTATATTTGTTTTATAATTTTTCTTAAATATTGTTTATCTAAAACAGTATTTTATACAAAGCTCTACAAATATATAATATATTTTATGTATATTGTTTATTGCTCTACAAGAAAACGTTTTCTTTATTTAAAAGAAATATTTTTAACTTTTTTCTGGTAATCTTACATAGTCTAAAAAAACGAACAATAAATATTGAACAATATTTGCAATAATCGACACGTTTACAGATCTATACCTGTCAAATCTGAAAAAAACATTCATGATACTTATATGACGTATAGTTTATAAACATGTGGAGCGTAACTTTACTAATTACAAAACAAATTCATTACTCTGCTGACTAAATAAACTGGATAAATATATTTCCCTGCTTTGCTCTCTGCCGGCAACCTTCACGACACATCTACTTTCTCTCCCCTCCACAAATTACCCACTCATTCACGTTCCTGCATCCTTTATCCGCTCCTGTTTCACCAAAAGTCTTCCCGTTTCTTTTTCCCCCACTTTCAGCAGCGCCCTAGAACATATAATAATATCTACCCATTAGGAATAAGAAATATTAATTGTATCCACATGACCAATTTATTTAACATCATATACATCATATGCAACAAAATAATTTTAAATAATTAAAGTAGCTATATAACAAGTATGTATGCTTATCTCATCAGTATATCACAGTTTGAAAAATCTAATTCCAAATATGTAGTGTTCTCCCTCCGTATTGACTTACAATATTAATCTGAATACATTAATACATTTCAAGCAAAGAAGGAAATGAAAATGAACTTCTACATATAGAGGATAGAAACCAATGGCCAGTTGCTGTACAAATGACTCTACCCTATGAATTAAATCAATCATCAAGTATAGGCGACAAGAATTTGCTGGATATAATTAAAATCTTAACAAAACACGAGTGTCGTTGATAGGGGGAATATTGCAGGCTCCACACGCATCGTCCAAGTCTAATGGGTAAACATGAAGATAATCTCCCATTTCTGCAGCATTCCCATCTCTAGCAGGAGAAGGGCGAATGTGTGCAGCAGTAATTGTCAAAGGTCATCGCGTAAGGATTTGAACTGTCCACCGATGAATTTGATGAGCATGCTGTGTAGTGAGGTACGACTTAATTTATCTAGCTCGTTGCGAACACGTTGCGATTGGGTGAGCGTCGCCGACTCAATCGCAAGGTTCATGTGGATGTTCTTCAGCAGTTGCAGCTTTCGCAGAATCCGTTGGCGAAAACGTGGTGCTGCTATTCGCCACTCGCGGAGTGTTTTTTCGATGTACGAGAGATTTTCACGTCGGACTATTGCTACGCAGTGAGATCGATCTGCTTCATACTGTAATAATATTAGCAATTTAATTAAAAGTAGCAACGTATTTATTAATAGTATATAGTGCATCTAGGAAGGTAAGTTTGCATTTACCTCCCGCCGACATAAATTTAAAATTCTACACTTACCGACGAATAGTTGCATATTTCCCACATTGCTTGCAATTTTATCGAAGCATCCAGATTCGCTAAAACGAAACTAATGATGTTTGAGATTGTGATGGGCATCGTGTCCGGATAAGCTCGACTCTCAGACTTGTGTAATGCTGGGAAGAGTAATATCGACGGATACCGTTCCATCGTGTATTCCCAAGGCAGCGTGTTTCGGTCGCCATCGACGCGGACGAATTGAATGCTTGATACGTTCGCTAAAACGCGAGCAGCTTCTAAGAATATGTACGAAACGCCGCTGCAGAATGCGCATTGCAGGGAATGATACAATACTATAACTACCTGCAATCCAATGTATCAAATAAAAGCTATACAGTCTTAAAACTAAAGCAAATCATACCTTTGTAGGATTAAGTATGGTCGAAACAAAGTTCTTCGCATTTAAATCTTTAACACAAACATCCCTTGCCTTACAATCAGGGCTTTTGTATCGATGAGTATGCCGAAATTCTTTGGTACTATCTACCAAGGCACGTGGTACATTATTTGAAGTAAAATTTAAAATGAATTCCCTGAGAGTATTATCACTGAAATATCCTTCAAGCACGGCATGCATCTCATCCTTCGGATTGATAACGATCAACGCAGTTTTCCGCTTCGCTCGAAGAATGTCTACCCCTAAGCTCTCAGCGAAATGGTGATAGAGTAGACTATCCATCGCTAGCATTGTCAATGATGCGTTGCTCTTACATGCAAAACCTTCAATATTATGTGTGCCGTTATCATTTGATTGCGTCGCGAAATACACGGGATGATATTCTTTGGCGAACTGTGCCATTCGACATCTCCACTCATCTCGAAGACGTAATAAGGTGAGGGTTGTGTAGCGATCACGCTTTTTGGAATACATTTGGCGATCGGGAGGATTCGTACACTGCGCTTGTTTAGTGGGATGAACGGAACAGTCATCCCGACGACATTGGTTAGGCTCTTGATTATTTGCATCGCATTGCATGTCTGGGCAATGCGGAATAGCCGAGTTGTTGTAAAATGCACCTGGAGTATACGATATCGTAGGTTGCTGTCGCTGTTGTTGTTGGCGTTTGGTGTAAAGCTGGCAACGATTTAATGTGCCCGCAAAACTTTTGCGTAGTTTTTGACGATACGCGTGCATATTTTTCGATGGAGTTAAAGGCGTTGTATCGTTGCATGTGTAGTATTCTTGAGCTATTTGTTTTAACTATAAAGATATTGTGCATTAGTCAATAGATTAATAGATTTTAACTATGTACTACAACTCACAGCAATATAATAATCCATTTGATTCAATAACGGATTTTGCGGTGTAAATAGGATTAATGTGGGTCCTTGCATGTATCCTGACAGTTGTTGACTTTTAATGCCTGTTGGTGTGAGCCACATTGTCACTTGGTGCATATTATTGCAAATCCACTGAGTCATTGGCCGTGATTTAAACTCACCATCATATATCTAAAAAATGTCAAGCATATGACATAAGTTTGCAGAATTCATGAAACAAAAACATTCTATTGACAAAAATGATTACATGAAGGTATTGACAATCATAATAAAGTATTTTATGCACGGGCACCTTGTTATTTCAGTATAACAGGTCTTAACCAACGAGAAAGCGGTTGCGTTAAGCCCTCCTTAACGCTACAAGTGTTATTATAGTCGTACGTGCTCGCTGCCCGTCGGCATTATCGCAATGCAAGCCAACTCAACAAGTCACTGTCTGTAACAGCTGCCCGCTTGTTGAAGAGTGCAAGTGCTAGACTGCGCACTCGTTAAAACAACCATAACGCAACTCGTTGCGTAAAATACTACGAAAACATGTTTTAAACAATACAAATAAACCTACCAGAGTTTTATGCCATAAATGCAGCTCTAAACTAGGTTCCATCTCATCTGATTTGGCATAAATCGCGAAACCAATTTCCCTTAGAGGATCTTTTTCCAAGAGTTTTAATGCTACATTATACGCAGCAGCGAACGATTTACTATTTGGTCGGCAGTCAACTGCTGCAACTATAACTGCCTAAATAAATATTCAAGTATTAATAAAACTGTATGTACATACTTTGAGTTAATTTTTCAAAATTTCAAGTACTTACGTCATGCGCAATCAACAATCCAGCAATATCATCACTAGAATTTATTCTTTGATATGGGTACATAACATTATTAAGAAAGTTTATCATATGAGCAGCAACTTTTGGCCCATTATATTGAATTCCTTTACCATCCGAAGTGTAAGCTAACAATACAGGCCATTTGAATACCTACATTCAATAAATGATTAGATACACATTATAAAAATTAGCGAAGCTATATTCTATAATTTACCTTATTATATTTCCTCCTACATTCACTCCCAGGCTGCCAGCAATTAACAGCAGTAAAGCCAACATGTCCTTGCAGAAGTTGTGCAGCAATCTCAAACTCTTGCCTCACTTCCTGACTCTCTGCATCCCAAGGTGCATAAAACATAACAAAGCCAATATCAGTCATCTCAGCAATAGTCACAGCTGATGGCACATCGCCTCTATACCAGTCATTCACCACAGATTCCCCTTGAAAGAAAGGAAATGGTGGTGGACTTCTTGTTACCTTTGGAGGACTAAAACTAGAAGAATTGATTTAGAGTCAAGCATTCCATATACATATAGTAATAGAAAGTGCTTCAAGATGGAAAACGAAAACTTACTCATGAGTAAGAACTGTATACACAATGCATACAAGAAACATCAACAATATTTCCTTAAACAAATTCATCATTTTCTTGTAGAGCAACTCGTAGGACTGCAGTTCATCCAATTCAGTTGGATTGAAATTGATAGGGTAGTTGTGGCTAGTTGACGGCGTGTTATCAGTATCTGCATTGTTATCGGGCGGTGAGTCGCAGCTGGCGGCCAACACGTTCTCTGGCCCAATTCGTCCACGCGAGCTTGTCATAAGTAATTGGCGATGCAGATGCGAGCTTCATAACAGATACATTAGATTTTAGTGAAAGAGCGAGGTTAGGTGAGCACAAATCGAATTATCACGACAGCTTGCCGCATTTATCTGTGTACAGAACATTCGCTGATGAAATTAGTTATTGATTTTGCGGCGTATTAATTTAATTAACAATCGTTGTAAATGCATACGTTGGCAATTTGTCCATTATTATAGGAACTCATCTGTTGACACTTGTCAATGTCGCTGCTGCCAGTCGCAACTTGCTGCTGCTTGCTACTTGAATTTCAAGTAACGACCTGCGCAACATTTGTTTCGTTTTAAAAGATTTAACAAGATTAAGATTAATGGTAAAATACATAATTTAAGCTCTAACAAAAACTCAATAGTAAATTATTTTTTTTAATGGATTTTTTATTAATAGTGCTTTTGTGCAAAGTTTATTTTAGTTAAGAAAAAGAATTGTCCTACAAGTTTTCTTATGGATTTATTTTGATTTGCTATAAAATGATAAGTTTGTTAAATTTTGTTAATTTTGTAAACTGCAAATTGCTATATTTTTTAATTTAAAACATAAATATTTATTTTCGAAGACGTACAGTACGTTTATTTCATAATTTTAAATTTATTTTATTTGCGTATTTGGTTGCCTACTATAATAAAAACTAACTCCAGTTATGGATGGAAATTTTAAACACTAAAATATATTCTACCTAATTCAAATACATATATAAAATATCCCTTTAGTTAGCTTTCCATAAAGGAAACAAATGCAAATATATTTCCATCAGGGAAAATGTCTTTCACTTGCAATTTATAAAACAATTCGAATGTTTTTAAAATTCGCCAGGGTGGCCGTCTATTTATGGTCGGTATCCGCATTCCAGCACGCGGGTGGTCCCGCCATCTCCCTCCCACTTCAAACTTTACCGCTCTATGCGTCTTGCTTTTGAAGACAACAAAAACAAATGCTACAGCCTAGCAGCAACTATGGCAGTAACACTAGCTAGAAGAACACCAAGAACGGGCACCATGTGAACGATGCTTTCAGCCGGAAGATTGTTGTGATGCCGTAAAGTCATAAACCGATGTCCTCGTGCACTTTTGCTTGTAAAGCCATCAAGTCTCAGTGTTCGCTTCTCCATCGTGCCAATATTCTTGATATTATGTGAATAATGCGGTGCCTCCATGTAATCTTGTGCCTTCTTCTGGTGATAGTCCACGCCATAAGTGATGAAAACATAACTCACGAGAGTGAAAATACCACTGCCTACGATTACTATCCATATGTGCGGCATTTACAGACGAAACGCCATAGTTATGAGAAATCTCTTCTAGATATAAACTTGAATTACTGCCCGAGACCTGCAAAATGTGTGCCTCTCAACTACACAACATGCATGGGTGCTAAACTACCATATGATTCAACATCATTGAATCTCACTGATCTTAAGAGTCAGGAAGAAGTACAAGAGAAGCTGCAGATGTATCAATATCTTCGCTTCATACCAAAATGCTGGGCAGTCATTCAACCATTCTTGTGTGCACTTTACATGCCCAAATGTAAGAATGATATGGTGCATCTACCCAGCAAGGAAATGTGCAAAATCACAATGGGGCCTTGTAAGATTTTATACAACACCACTATATTTCCTGATTTTATGCGTTGCGAGGATATGAAACTGTTTCCTTCACATTGTAAGAACGACATACATGAGTTGAAGTTTAATACAACTGGTTTCTGTATGGAACCATTGGTGCGTACTGATCACCCAGATTGGTTTTATCATGGTAAGAACTTGAGGAATTGATCACTGTAGATTCATTTCATTTCTATATCTCTCTTTCATGTTGTAGATATTGAAGGCTGTGGTCTCCGCTGTAAAGATTCTTATTACACCGAAAATGAACAATACCAAATTCACAAGCTGGTGGCTTACTGTGTACTGCTTTGCATAACATTGAATCTCTTCACAATCGTCACGTTTATGATTGACTGGAAAACGGCCAACAAGTATCCGGCACTTGCAATCTTCTACATCAACATTTGCTTCTTCGTCTCGTATAGCGGCTGGCTGGTTCAGTTTCTTGGCTATGAAACTCGAGAAGATGTCGTCTGTAAGAAGGATGGTACATTGAGGAAATCAGAACCTAGTGCCACTGAGAATCTTTCCTGCGTGATCGTTTTCGTTATGGTTTATTATTTTCTAATCGCCGGCATGGTCTGGTTCGTCATATTTGCATATGCCTGGCACATGAGCTCGTTGCAAGCATTGGGAAAGATACAGGAACGCGTTGATAAGAAGAAGGCGTACTTTCATTTGGTGGCATGGAGTCTGCCCTTAATGCTCACGATTACTACCATGGCCCTGGGCGAAATTGATGGCGACTACGTCACAGGCATTTGCTTCGTGGGTTTTGTGAATTCTGCTGCACGCATGGGGCTATTGTTAACACCTCTGGCAGCCGCAATTTTAGTTGCTGGATATATCATTATTAGAGGTAAGATTTCTTAAATATGAAAGATGATGCACAATTATTGATTTTGTTAATTTCAGGTCTTATATTACTCATCCGAGTGAAGATTGAAAGTCGAGAGATAATATCGGATCATTCGAGTCGAAAAATTCGTTCGAATATTGTACGGATGGGAGTGTTTGCTATGTTCATGCTGGTGTTTTGCATTATTACATTCTTTTATCATGGTTATCGGACCATCAATGCCGCCAGTTGGGAAATGAGCCTTTATAATTCGATTTTGTAAGTTTTGCGTTCTTAAATTAACTCCGTGGCTTCTCTTTTGTGTTCTTTAATGTAGTTGTCGGGATTGCAGAGCGAGCAAATAAATGTCAATCATCTGAGCATTTGGAATTGTGTTTCCTTTGCCACCTCGGTAGCGTTCTTTAATTTAAAAATTAGTACAAGTACAACGCCTTTGCATTATTTTTGTAGCTGATAATCGAAAATATCGAAAGTAAATATAATTTGCATTAATCTATAGATGTAAGCTGACCAGTCTCAGCAACGACTACTCCTACTGTCGACAAGAAAGCCGTCCAAGCGTAGCAATGCTGCAACTACAATTAATATCCGTTTTTGGTTCCGGCGTCGCGATGGCTTCCTGGATTTGGTGCGGCGCTACAGTTCACTCATGGGCTCGTTACATAAGAAGGTATTAGTCTCTCTCATTTAACAAATACTATTATCAAAGTCATATTATTGTTAATTGCTTGTTTGCTTTGTGCATATAGAAAATTTCACTGCGAAATCGACGAGCCAATGAAGTTACAGAAGCACAAGATCATCGCAAAGGCATTCGCTAAACGCAGGATGTTTAACCAAGGTGGTAGGATATCGATAGAATGCCAGAATCACACCGACCCAGTAGGTCTTCACTTTGACTTAAACAGCGCAGCCAGCAACGAGCTAAGCACCACTTGGGCGGCGAATCTGCCGCGTTTAGTGAGTCGTCGGGGCGCCGTGCCCAACGAGGTCACTTGTTCAGTATCCAGCAACAACCATTCCATCGACTCGGAAATGAGCTACAGCGTGCGGCACGTCAGCATCGAAAGCCGACGTAATTCGGGCGACAGTCAGCTAAGCGTGCAGATCGCTGAAGTCAAAGCCACCCGTAAAGTGAACGGCCGCCGTCATCACAATAGCAGATATCGACGCAAACACGACTTCCGACGTGGTAGCCGTGACACGAACGGGTTGAATAAAAAGCTTTCCAAGGCAGGCGGCAAACGGGAAAGTAGCACTAGCTTGGACTCACATCTTGGTCAGCAATTGCTCAACGTTTTGGACGTGAAGAAGTACGCGCCGAATATGAATCGACGCGCTGGGAATGCGGGATTGGACGGACAGCATATCAACAATCTTTTGAGCAAGGGTAAATTGGTGCTGCCGTATTTAAAATCGGGGAGCGAAGATGAGAATGTGTCGGTAACTATCTCCGAATCGAAATTTAATATGGTCGTTACCAATAATATGGATCTTAATGACGAATTGGTAATGAAATCATTACGGCAAGGGTTGCATATCGAAGAGATTTGCGCGTCGGCATCGTCGACGTCCGAAGACAATGAGCCTCCGAGTTGTAGCGTTCAGATCCGTCCTGTTAGCGATTCCGATGGTGGCGAGTACGTGTGCAATACGAATAAAAATGATATGTACTCCAGTAATTCTTCGTATCCAGAGCTTAAGCAACTGGTGCAAAGCTCGTTGAATTCGGGCGGATCAGTTGGTTATGAACGGAATCGCGGCAGCAAGCAATCGAAGCGGTCGATTGATGTCGCTGTGCAAACAAATGCCAAAGAACTCATGATCTTGACGAATAGTTATGAACTGAATGAGAAGGAGCAGCGCAAGCCGAGGAAGGGCAAATTGAAAACGAAGAACGGAAAGAAATCGACGGTTTCTCGAGTGGAGGGTGGCGACCAACGGAATGGTGATTACGAATCTGAAACGGAGAGTTTGATTAATGATAATTGTAAATATAAGCCTAAAATTCGTACGGTCAAATGCTAATTGCGATTAAATGGCGAAAAATAATTGACAATTTAAACAATTGGATGCTATGTTGTTAGAGAATAGGACTATTTTTACATGGTTATTTATAGATTCAACATTTATTTAATAATTGGACGTTGTACATATCAGAGAAAATTATATTTACAATTAGTATAAACAAATAGTTGAAGAAGCCTATTTATGGCCAGTTGACGGTGTAGAATAAGAAGATTGAACCGAACAATTAATTGTTTGTATATATAATGCCTAGAAAAAAATCTATTTTTATGATTTCAAAGGCTTTTGTACTGACTGAAAAATAACATTTTATCGAATATTTACATACAATGACGAAAATATACATTAAACTTTAAGACTGCCATGATATTTTTATATAGAGAATATTCGCTTTTTGGCAAGAAAAAAACAATTGAAGAAAATGTGTTCCTATTAAAATTAATGATAAAATAATGATTTCATTATGAGTATATTCATGTCTCACATGTGACTTACATTTCTGTAAATATTTCTTTGAATCATAAAACAAAAGAAACGAATAAAATTATCATTCTGCTTTACAATTTCACTCTACATAATACATGTAATTTTATGTTATATATAAATGGTATTTTTTAAATAATTTTAATCAAAAGTATGTTAGATGAATCACTTTTAATTAATCTATAATATACTCTTGCAATATATTGTTAATATACAGACAATAAAAGTAATACTTTTTTGTATTATAAGAAATTATATCAACATTCACTAATGCCTTGTAAACAAGTTATCTCATAGGAACCTCATTTTTAAATTCGGGTGTACAGGTACGTCTTTTATTTTGCTTTTTAAACAAAAGATAAGCGAACTAGGTTTTGAAATATGACGTCATTGCACTGTGCGAGCAAAATCTTTATACGTAAAAATTGTATTATTTTTATCAGATTGAATAACATAAACTTAGTAAATTCAATTATAAAAAAAATATTTGTATTATTGTCAGTTACACGAAGTTAGTTTATTAAGTTAATGCCTAATTTTTGTACCCACAATGATTTAGTAACTACTAGCGCTGTCTAATGGCAAGCTAACTAATCTTTAAAAAAAATGTAATTTTTAATTTAACGCACCGACATGGCGGCGCTCATGTAGAAATAAATTTTAGTAGATGGATACGTCAGTCGTCTATCGACGATATATCTATTCTATATATACATGAGCGCTGAACTTAACTAAATATGAACTTAACCTACAACCAAAGTTTATAACAATAAGTAATACATATTACAATTAATATGTTAATTACTCAATTTTCCCACCAAGTAAATGTCTATATTACTAAAAACTACCAAAATACAATCATTTATTCATTTATTTTAGTTTAAACTCTTAATATATACCAAAGATGTCTTCTACTAGAAGAATGATCGACATTCTTGAGAATCAAGAGCAAAGGAAAAAATTTCGCAAATACCTCAAGGTCCATTATAGACAATTCTTACCATACTATAAGATTTGGGTAAAAGTTTATAAGCTGCATACCAGGTTTACACAAAACGAAAATCCTCTTATTTCACCTCACCTCACTGATTTACTAGAAGAGAATGATGATTTGGATGATGACATTGATTTGAATACAGAAAGTGATCGTCTTAGAGTAATGAATATTTGTTGTATTAAATTAGATGGTGCAGTGTATGAACCATATATGTTGTTTGCTAATTCTAAATAACATTTTGTTTATTTATTGTTAGTTGTTCAGTTGATGTAATTGAATTACATAATAATATGTGTTATAGTATTTATATCTAATGTTTGTCACTGTTATTAAATAAAGCCCTCAAAATGGATGTTAATTTGTAAAGTTAAATTACATTTTCAAAATGCACATACATTTATTATGTGTAAAAGTATAATTAAAATCATAAGTTGATTGTTTAACTATAATAGTAATTTGTAAATAAATATGTAATACATATTTTTCATTAAATGATTTTCATTTTTTCAGTGGTAGAAAAGGAGTTGATGTTTTTATTACAAGGTTATTTGAAAATATATCTTATGAGTCAAATATAGGCAACTACACATACATATATTTTAGGCTTAAAGATTTAAAAAAAAATTAAACTAAAGTTTTTTGAAAATTAGATTATTTATGTTTTTTTATACTATTTTTTAAACCTTAATTTAACGCAAATTTAATTATAATTTAAAACAATTAATAATAGATAAACTTGGTTTAACAATGAACAATAACTATGACAACACAATGATAATAATTAAAACAATCGTACGCTAAAATTCATTGCCACTCGGGATTTTACTATAAAAATTGCTCGTAAAAAAATTGCAAACTATTTAAATGCATCGAATAGATAAACACGATTGTTATATTAATATTTAATTTATTGTTCAAAACTCCTGCCGATTGCAATAGTAGCTAGATATGGCAACGTAACAAAATACGGATATGCGCGCGCATCTCAAATCACAAGACTTGTGGTGTCAGCTGAACGAACTCTGGATCGCACTTGATTCCTTTGCATTGTTGATTATAATACCTGCCTCAACATACGCATCGCTCGATTTAAGTGCAATAAACGTTTCTGAAAGTGCAATAGTAATTCACCACAATGACGACGAACTTCCCGACGGATCCCAAACTGAAGGAGATCATGACCTCCTTGGACGATGATAAAATCGGTATGTTTTAAACATCCACCCTACTCCATTGTTTTCCCGACTGACCCATTTGTTGTTATTTTGGGGTGTTCGTTGCTTAAATAAATAAATTTATTTCATGTTCATTGTAATTTACTACACGGATATAGCGATCCCAGCGTTAAACAAGGCGCAAAACAATTGCGGGTGCGCCTGTCACATGACATGTTTCAAAAATCACAAGACTCAGTGATACAGTTTCAAATTGATATATTTTCTTATAGATATGTTAGCTGCAACCAGTGTGCTTCAACAAAAGGCTACCGATGTCCGTTCACAACATGTTAACTGGTCTTCATATTTCCAGTATGTACATAATTCCTCATCATCCTATGACATACTATAAAACATAACATTGTTGTTATGTCTATTTATTATAAAATTTATGGACAAGATCGATCTAATAATATACTTTTAGGTCTCAAATGATTTCCCAAGAAGATTTTAACTTTATCACTAACTTTGATACACCAGACAGTCATAAGCGAGAGGAGTTGTTGAAATCCAACCGGTTGCAATGTGCTAAGACCTTCTTGAACTTATTGGGTCACATCAGCAAGGATCAAACTTTGCAGTATATCCTTGTACTTGTTGATGACATGATTCAAGAGGATAAGACGCGCGTTGAGATCTTCCATGAATATGCTGTCAAAGCAAAGGAGAGCGTTTGGGGACCGTTCCTAAATCTGCTGAATCGTCCTGATGAATTTATTACGAACATGACTTCTCGTATCATTGCGAAGATCGCTTGCTGGGCGCAGAATCAAATGGAACGCAGCGATTTACACTTTTATCTAACTTGGTTGAAGGACCAATTGAAATTGCAGGTATGTATCATATTGACTTCGTTTTGGGGTTTGCATATACATGTCTTGTATGCTTTTATTATGTTTCTCATTTCATTTCATTATTTTTTAATGGTTGAAAGTACTGGAACAAATGTAAATTGCACTTGTTTACAAGAATTTCAGGAGGAGGAGCAAATCAATTGTAAATCAATAAAATATATTAAGTTCATGCATGTAATGGTAATAAACATTTAAGTTTGTTTAAAACTTAACACGCTTAATCTGTGTAGATTTTTTCATAAAACAAGCGCTTCTTACGATTTGCCCAGTCTTTCATTAGTTATTATATGTAAAATTAATTGTATATATATAGATATAACAAACAGCAGCTAACCGAGTTCGCCTCCATTGAAATTTTGCAACCAATTAACACAATTTTAACCAACGATGCCTTCTAGGTTGAGGTAGAAATAGTAATTTGAAAGTGCATGCGATTTTATTAATCGGTTGGTGTTGTTTTCTCTTAATTGCGCCCCCGTCTTGCCTCCCTTCGTCCTTGGTACGTCCCATCCCATAACTTATCTAGTACGACGTTCTCATGTCAAATGTGCGTCTTCGCGATCCCAGCAAAGGGGAGCCCACTGAGACCTACGTGGAAATGTCGTTCAGCATCGACGAGCAACGTGGTAGCGAACTATCGGTCGGTGTTTTACTCAGGGAGTACACACTGTACACAATTATTATTAACAGCACGCACTACTATTATCATCATTCACATCCCGCACTTTCCGATCGAATAAATGTTTTTGACCTATTGTATTTTATAGAACAATGAGCATATCCAGTCGGTGGCTCGTTGCCTGCAAATGATGCTCCGCATTGACGATTATCGCTTCGCATTCGTCTCCGTGGACGGCATTTCGACACTGCTATCCGTCCTCACTGGACGCGTTAACTTCCAAGTACAATACCAACTCATCTTCTGCATCTGGGTGCTCACCTTTAATCCGCTGCTAGCCGAAAAGATGAATAAGTTCAACGTCATTTTGATACTCGCCGATATCTTGAGCGATTCTGTTAAGGAGAAAGTCACGCGCATCATTCTCGCCGTTTATCGGAACCTGATCGAGAAACCGGAGGATGCGCAGGTCGCCAAGGAGCACTGCATTGCAATGGTGCAATGCAAAGTATTGAAGCAGCTGGCGATCTTCGAACAGCGCAAATACGATGATGAAGACATCGCCGCCGATGTGCTGTTCCTCACGGAGAAGCTACAGTGCTCCGTGCAGGACCTAAGCTCGTTCGACGAGTATGCCACCGAAGTAAAATCCGGCCGCTTGGAATGGTCGCCGGTGCATAAGAGCAAATTCTGGCGTGAGAATGCTCAACGCCTTAACGAGAAGAACTATGAGCTGTTGCGTATCCTCATTCGTTATTTAGACAACAGTCAGGATCCTTTAGTTCTGAGTGTTGCTAGTTTTGATATTGGGGAATACGTTCGCCATTATCCGCGTGGTAAACAGTAAGTAATAGTGGAAGTGATGCATTTCGCGATTTACTACATTTGTTGTTGTTTGTAATTTTGTAGCATTATTGAGCAGTTGGGAGGCAAGCAATTAGTAATGCGTTTATTGGAACATAATGATCCCAATGTACGTTATGAAGCGCTGCTGGCTGTGCAGAAGTTGATGGTGCACAATTGGGAGTATCTGGGACGTCAACTAGAAAAGGAACAAGGCGATGCAAAACCAGGCAGTGCGGCGATCTCGGGCCGTGCTTAAAGTTCCAAAAGCACAACACATCCTACTAACGTTCACTCACTTAACTGTTTAATATAAAACAAAAGCGTTTTATGTACATAGAACTACATTCCGGAATCAAGTGGACATACTTCGAAGGTTTATTATTGACCTAATTAAAGTTTAATGTACATATAAGTTGAATTAAGATATAACATAATAGCAGCATCAACAAGTAAATTATAAAATAATATGTTTGTTAAAACAAATTATATATATAATCTCTGTATACTATGTACAAGCAAAGCATAGAAAGTTGATGCTGACAAATAAGTATTTCGTGTTGTTAGTGTGCTATGATACTGTGAAATTGATTTAGTTGTAGAAAATGCCGACATTCGTTATCGATTTCTCGGATTTTATTAATTGTTATGTTCAAAATAAAATAATACAAGTGTTAGATTATTAATTAATTAGGAATTGTTGCGTCTTGCTGCAAAAAAACAACAAATTGATTTAGTTTGGAGCACATTAACCCGTTAAAAGCTGTAATCGCTGTTCACTTCGAAGCTGTGGGGTAGCAGTTGGCGGACGGATGTACACAGCACTTGGCGTAAATCGGGTTTGGCGAGGTATACCTCGAAGTCGCCGAATTCACTCATGAATTGCCTGCATGCGCCGCAGGGCGATGTGATGCCGCGCTCTTGGAAAGCGACGACTGCGATGCGTTTGTATTTCCGTTTGCCTTCGCTGATGGCTTTCACTAAGGCGCAGCGTTCAGCGCAAGTGCCTACTGTAAACGATGCATTTTCTACGTTGCATCCAGTGACTGTGCTACCATCATCTAGTTCCACACAGGCGCCCACCTTGAAATTGCTGTACGGGGCATATGCAAATTCTCTTGCTTCGACTGCCTTCCGTAAAAGAGATTTTACATTGGATTCTAGAATTTTATAATTGTTTTCATATTAGATTTGTAATAAAACATGCATTTTGGGTTTTTTATTGGAACACATAGGTAGGTATACCAAATGATTAATGTGATCATTTGGGTACTAAAAAAATATATACGAGATTTGATACACGCAAAAATCGTCTTAGATTATGAAAAAGATGACAATGAACCACTCACAGAAGGGAAAGACCGTTTTAAATTTTTGGAAACGCAAGAAAAATTTGGATTTTCTATGACATTTCCAAACTTAAAAATTAGACGAATGCAAGTTATTGTACGAGTTTTCAACTCATACTTTCTGTACAAAGTGAATCAGATATCAATGAAATTGATCTTCAAGAAGAACTGCTTGATATTTTCTGAATGCTGCTATTTTCCATGGGAAAATTATTTGTGTAAAAAATAATTTCTACCTTAGTGCAGTACACTTAGGATCCTATTGGCGCTCCTTGTATCGGTAGCTAGTGGAGAACAAAGTTTTTCCAAATCAAAATGAATAAAAACGTATTTCAGAAATTCGTTGAGTCAGTGCAAGCTTACGAATTTAGCAGTAATTTCAATCGAAACTAAATTGGCTGCCACACTGGACTACAGTTCAATAATTGCCAAATTCGCTCAAATAAAGGTTTAAAAGGATAAATTTGTAGTTTTCTGGTTATATGTTATATTGTTTGTGCACATTCTTAAAACAAAATAGTTGTTGATCTTTATTCCACGGCATTTTGTAGACTTGCATCATAGAACATTTACCGCACGCATTCACGGTCCCAGAAGCGCGTTTAACTCAGCCGGGGCCCTAAGCGCATATGGTTTGTCGTGTTGAAAAGTGTAAGTTAATATCAACTTGATTTATGATATCATTATCGTGACAGAACAATATAGAAGTTTATATTAGTGTGATTTATATCCCGGATTAAATTTACATCTCATTCAAAAGCAGATTAAATGATAAAATTAAATTCTCAAGTAATAAAACTGAATGTTTAAGCTCTAGGGAACAATTGTACTTTTACTGATTTAGTTCAAGTGTTGAATGAGAATTTTAAATCCAAAAACTATATTAACCGAAACGAAGGAAATCGATAAAACTCTGACATCTAGCTACAAAATACAAAGTAAATTATATTACAGATATTTCTCGTATGGCAATCCGAGAGCGTAGACTTCAACAGTAACCTACTTTAAACACAGTTTAATTAACTATTAATTAACAAGATATACAGCGTCTTACCTAATTCCTCAAATTGTGTAAGAATTAAATCTGCATGACCATTATTAGCATTGTTTATTGCCATTTTGTGCACAAATTTATTTCTAACCCACTGTATCTGCGTACACGAAGAGGATGATCACCTGTTTGCATGCGATTGTACGCTCACGAAAAAGTTGCGTAGCGCGACGACTCTAAACCGACTAATCAATAGTTGCGCTCTAGTCGCAGAATGTTATGTTCAATATAGTCAAGCAGGAGTATTATTTATCGGATGCGTCCGATTGCCAGAATGCGAGGACGAGAAATGATACACTTTCTGGCATCAGATTATATTTATAGGAAACCGGAACATGCTTGTGCAAAAATCCTCGCTGTAATTGCTATGGTTCGCTTTATCGCAAATCGCGGTATTAATTTCAAGCCACCTACTCTAGAGTCTATTATACAATGCAACGACTTAAATGCATAATGTAGCCGTGGTAAAAATAAATCGAATTTGTTGCGTTACGTTGCGCTAAAGTTCAATAGATCAGGAAAAACAAATGCCAAACGACAATGAAATTTATGTGCTTGCTATGCAGACATTTAGGAAAATAATGTATAGCATATGTTTTTGTACTTACTGTATACTAAGATTTTACTATGTTTGCGTTAGTAAATAGCTTTTAAACATATAAAATGTGCGTAAAATATATCAGGACCGACGTACGTCTAGTTTTAGAAATTTATTTTATGGAGTCATTTTTACTATGGTTACGATGTGGAATTTACTTTGAGAACTAAAGCTTAGTTCAAACAGGAGGCATTTTTGCTGTTAGTTACTATGAGCACTAGTCATATCTAAATTGCTTGCGTTGCTATAATTTCACAGATAGTATTTGTTTTGATGAAATTAATGCACGTGTTTTGGCAGCTTTTCTTTCTTGCTTTGATGTAGTAATAGATGAATTAATGAGTATTATTTTATATCGAATACTAGCATTTTACCTGCCCGGCAGAGGCGTCACTAGGTGAGTGCGGACCGCACCGGGTAACACAATTACAAGGGGGTACCACCAAAGGAGTAGAAGTGCCACAAAAATGCAAAATATCACTGTCTACCATTCTATTTTTTAAAATTAATTTTATGCATTGCATTCTAAGCACACTTCTGCAACGTTTTTGTTTTGTTGCTAGTCTCTTCTCAATTTGTATTTTTTTTTAAAGTATGCTGTAAGTTTGTTTCTTTTTTTCTCTTTTTACTTTAAAGTTGTTTTTTCTCGTTCATTAAAGTAAAGCCTAGTGAGGCCTCTGGCCCTTTGATTCAGGGTATTGTAATAACGTAAAGAGAAAGTGCAGAACAGTATTGACAAGTATTTGTCATAGTACCTAAAGAGACGAAAGCATCATTTTTATACTCTTAACACACTTACGCCGTACATTTTTCAAACGTTCCATGTTATATACAAATTGCAGGATCGTATATATGCCCTTCTTCTGCAATTATTATTCTAGAGACGCAATATTGAATCTTTAATTTTATAATTTGAAAAAAATCTTTTATTATTAAAACTAATTCTACTATTTAGTTCCAAATTTAAACCTGTTTCTTCTCCAAAAACGGAAATTACTGAAAATTGCATGAATTGAACACGAAAATTCAATATGTGCATTCTTAATGCAAGTTTCATACCTTAATTGCGTGATGTTTATGTTTACACTTGCAGCAATAAACTGCACCAGCGCTGAGTCATTGATAACGCTAACGCGTTCAGTGCGTGTCGCGCGCGCCGTGCGAGTCGAGTTGTGTCCAGTTATGGTCCAGTTGTGCGTTTCATAATATACCGAGGTGTGTATAAACAAGTGCTTTTATAAATTGTGTAGAAGAAGAAGGCCAAAGACCAATAAGTGGTAGGTGTCACGTCACGATCCTGCAACATGAACAGTAAGGCGATAAAAAAAATATAAGAGCTGGAGTACTTTATTCTCGCGCGTATTAAACGGTTTTAATTTAGAGGGATTGGGAAAATAATAACAACAAAAATTTTTCGGTTCGAGCAGCAGCGCAAGAAGCATTGTTCTTCCTGCTCAATCACAAATCGGCCATGGCACTATCGGTTTTCCTGCCCGCGCTTATTCTTTGCATTGCATTGTTCGTTTACTCGCGCTTGGAGTGTTGTTGCTATGTTTCCGTTCAACATATTCAGCAATTAGCAATTGTTTTTGTTTATTTCTGCAAGTTTCAATTCTTGAATTTTTGTCTAATTAATCATGCAAACTACATTCAAATCGGTTCAATATGTTAGAAGATCTTGGTGAAAAGAAAAATGCAACTTTTCTTTATATGTTTATACGGATACGCTCATCATACATGAATATTAATACTGATTGGTAGAGCCATAACGAGGGTATAAGGTGTGGCAAATAATACAGCAGCTGCGGCCCTCACCTTGAGATGCAAACTCTCAACGCCCACTGATTTGCACCACCTAAGCTAGTTCTGCCCGAGACGGATGTCTCATTCGCCACGATCTCGTTACGGCTTTGCTGATTGGTCATTGGAAGCTATTGAAGGCTCAAAAGCGGCGGTCATTTCGAAGTCTTTAGAATTTTTACAGATCAGAGTAACATTGTTTGAAAGTTTTTTTTTTTAAATACAAGTCAAAGATCATGGCGTTTTTGCTGAGGAGTAGGTCAAAGTCAACCAAGCGTCAACCTAAAAATTTCAAGTTCTCACTTTGATGCTTCATCAAAACTTTCAACGAGCTACGATCGGTCTGAAATTTTCACACAATATTTGAACATTATCAGAGAGTGCATGCACAAAAATTTCAGGGAAAACGATCAATTCGTTTTTGCTCAGGAAGATTTCAAAATGATCGCCGCCTTTGAATATATCGGTTGAACGAAAACTAATAAGGATTTGCATTATCTAAATAAATTAATAATAACCAATCAATTAAAAGTTTTTATTTATAAATTTATTGTTATCAATCAAAGTGGAATAAATTGGAATAGATTGTATACTTTAACAGAATTATGACGATATGAAAACGACTCCGTGATGTTTGCCTTCGCCAACTTCGCACATGTCTTCTTTCCTTCTATTCTTCGTTTGATGTTGTATGTCATCATGTTATCACCAACGTCACATAGTTATTTAGAAAAGTTCTAGCTGTAGCATTTATACTGCTCCTTCTTAAAAACATGATTTCTATCTTCTACTCTTGATAGAGCTGTGTTGCTTCTTCATCCAAAGATAGAAAGTAGTGGTCAGTGCATGACGACTAGATGAATAGAATTCGCTCCTAGAACTTCTTCTCTGCTAAGCCGTTGATGATATTGATTGAAGTAGTAGTTACAGGTACCATGTTAGGCAAGAATTATAAAAAAAAAACAAGAAAAAAAAGAGTATTAAATGTTTTTCATGTTTTCAATTTTTATTTGTTGGAACAATGAAAATTTTGAACGTGATGTGATGGAGCCGAGAGATGGTGAACGACTGATCGATCTTGATTGGAATAGTTTACCTTGTTGATTATTTCCAGAATACTTGATTGTTTTGGTTCTAAATTTAATTGTTTTTGAACATTTAAATTTGCTAGGAGATCTAGATCTTAGAAATTTAAACAATTAAAAACTGTTCTTATCGTTTTTTGCTGCCAGTTATGAGATGAAAAGGAAGAGAAACATTTTTTCTGTTTCTTTAAACAAACTATTCAAAACCTAAATTTTGGGTCAACAGAAAACTCACAGAAACAACTTTTTTAAACAATTTATTGCCGTACTAGATAATGTTGATGTTGAAATACAGCGTTCTTGAATGATATAAACCCCACATCGAGTTTAAAAGTCTTATTATATAGGCAACACAAATAACAATCAAAAACAATATTTATCACTATTGCTATCGCTTCAAGAAGAAAAAAAAGCAGACGGATGTCGTACGATTTCATCTTTAATCTTCTTCGATCGAAAAGTAAGAACAAAATATTAAAACCTTCATACAATCGTGATATTATTGTCTAATCCCAAACAACAAAAGAAAACCTTTTTGAAAACAATTTATTGACATACAACATAAATTAACGGTGGCGGTGCTATCATTGCTACAATCAATTAAACCTAATCGTATCGTCTAAAATTGTCTAGAATGCATTATATAATTAAGTTAATCTCGTGTCTTCATGTCTTCACAAAAGAAAAACAGAACAAAATGTAATATTAAGTAACAATAACACAAAACAAAACTCGACTTCATCAAGCTCACTAATTGACCCTTTTTGTTTGCTCCACGTGCGTTGTTTATTTTTCTTCTTCTTTTCAAGTAATTTTCTTCCAATTTTGCAACTTCAATTTTTGTTTTTGTATTTTTTTTAATTATTCATAATAATAAAGGTATAATTAAGTCTCCCTGCGTGCTGCTCGATTCAATTAATTAATTCCTATTACGTCAGCTTCTTGTACATATCCTCCAGCTGAGGAGTAAAGTACGACTTAATCTGTGGTCGCTTCGACTTCATCGTTGGTGTCAGCAAGCCATTTAGTACACTGAACGGATCGGGATGCAAATAAATATCTTTGACCTAAAAAATATCATCCAATGAGTTTCTAGAATTTCATTTACAACGTCTCAAACATTATATTACCTGTTCAAAAGACTTAAGTCCACCCTCTTTACCCCAAGAAATCATGTCATCGATGATGAGTTGCTTCACTTCAGGATGGGCACACAGGACACTCAACGTGCCAGGAATACCGTTCTCCTGTGCCCAACATTTGATTACATCCACGTCGGGTACTACTATCGCTACTATGCAACTCTGAAGAAGAAAAAAAAAAAGAATTGTATTATATTACACATTTAAATGAATCATTACTTATAGAAAGCGGAATTACCTTTAACGATTCACCATGTACAAACACTTGCTGTACATATTGGGATCGAATGTAAATATTCTCAATTTTCTCTGGCACAATGTACTCGCCCTGCGATAACTTGAATATGTGTTTCCTGCGATCGATGATCTTCAGGCAGCCATTTGGCATCCACATACCAACATCACCGGTATGATGCCATCCGCCCTCATCAATCGTTTCCTGCGTGCGTTCGGCATCTTTGTAGTAGCCAGTAAATACGTTCGTGCCCTTGACGCAGATCTCTCCTTGATTATTACGTGCCCAGTATTCCATCTCGGGAACATCGACAAGCTTCACGCAGCAGCAAGCTACTGGGGGTCCAACATGTCCAGGTGTGTGATCGCCCTGAACGGTCAGCGTAATCGGCGCGCAACATTCAGTCTGACCATATCCTTCGATGACCTACGATATTGATATATCGAGGTAAACATACATTTTTCATGGTGGTGTTTTCAAATTAAAAATTTTCATGAGACAAAATGCCAACATGTTGGCACAATTTTCCGATTTACTAAACGCGCCGACGAAATTGCATTTCATTAAACGTTTGAAATACCTACTTCGCATGTTTATAGCTCGTCAATCGTTAATGGCACTTATATAATTCGTAGGAGTAATGTTAGTTTACGCAATGCATAAAAGCTTTTTAGCAACGTCCAACTGTTTTAAGATGGAACTAAATAATGCCTCGTCTTTCAATGGAACTACCCATTATTGCAATTCGAATCTAACTTATTTTTCAGCTAATAAACATGTCATTCTAGATATTCTCGAAAAATGTTTAAATATTGCTTTCGTATGATGCAATCCTCATGCGAAGCATATAAAACTTACCAAACATCCAAGCGCGCAACGTGTAAATGTAAGTACATTTTCTGCTAGAGGCGCAGAACCGACCAGCATCATACGGAGGCGTCCACCCATACCTTCCTGAACTTTCCTAAACACCAGAAGGTCCCAGAAACTATTCCTGCGTAGCACACCGCGCTTAAGCTCGTTCTCCTTCGTACTCATCGCCATATTGAAGAGCATCTTCTTCACGAACGACCTGTTGATCTCGGCTTGAATCTTATCATAGATACGATTTAAGAGACGTGGCACCGCAGGTGTAATCGTCGGCTTCAACGCCTTCATGTCGTCGGACAGTCGGCGAATGTCGCCCGAATAGAAGCCCACTGCTCCTCCTTCCATGTAACACGAATTCTGAAAGTATGCTATGTGTAAACCCTGCTAACGTTTCGAAACAAGATACCGTACCTCACAACACCGCTCCAACATATGAGCTAAAGGCAAGAAGGAGATCAGGATGTCATCGGTTCGTAGGCGATGATCGCCCATCTGCAGCAGGACTCCAGCAATGGACGCGACGATATTTTCATGCGTCAGCATCACTCCCTTGGGGTTGCCTGTGGTACCGCTGGTATAACAGATCGTGCAAAGATCTGACGGTTTAGGCGGCTACATATGTCAAACAAAAGATACACAATTATGAAAAGGAAAATCCAAAGGGGTGGTCTAGATGTGGACCTACCAATTCCGGATGGTTGTGCTTGGTGCCCATCGTTTCTACATCGCTAAAGCGTAAGATTTCAACTCCACGGTTCTTGGCGCGCTGTTTCGTCGCCGCGCGTACTTCCTTCACGACGATTAGTTTTCGCAAACACTTTGGTGCTCGCTCCAGCAACAAATTGCACTTGGCATCATCTTCCACGACCACAACAGTCATATCCACTGGAAATACAATTGAGTAATGTTAGTTTCAGGTCTTATTTATCAATAATCTTGATTGTGGATGGTACCTTGCTTGATGATGAAGGCACAGGCATCAGGACCGAGCGTATCGTACAGAGGTACCAGCACCATGCTGTAGCAATACGTCGCCTGTTCGGTGAGGATCCATTCTGGGGAGTTCTGGCAGTAGATGCCGATGAATGTGGTGGAGCCTGGCTGTAGCCCAAGGGAGACCATACCGGAGCCAAAGTTTTTCGCGCGAAGTAATGTCTCGTTGTAGTGGATCCATTGATACGGCTTTGAGTAGGACTCCCGGTAACCGAGGCATGGGCCGTTGTTGGAAACTTTTGCACCGCGTCTAAAGCACTCGTAGAGAGTCTGCGCGTCCTCGTGCAGATATTTTACAAATTTGCCTTCTTTGCAGTCCTTAGAGAATCGCGACACTCTGATTAGTTCCGTTCCCTAGAAGGAGACATTTTTATATAGATTTAGATTATGCACCTACGACCAATTCAGTAATGACGCCATGATTTTGTTTATATCAGTTCTTGCTAAACTACCGAAAGTTGGATGTATCTTTATGGTAGATTGCAATGTTTTAACTGAAGTTCCCAAAACGTGAAAAAAGTTCCTTTGTTCATAAAATACTGTATGGACAATCCTGTTTTCTCCAGAACAAAAAAAAGATAAAATTTATCCTAATACGTATCAAGACTTAGACTGTTTTAGAAGCTATCGCGCATGCGCAATCCCACTAAATACAATTTGCATGCATGAATGCAAACTTATAAACGTCGCATATTCATGAAGAAAACAGGTGCTACGCATCAATTCAAAAGCTGCTTTAAGTCACAAACAAGTCGCGCTGCTTACTTGATGATGCAACTGCTCCGATTGATTGTTCAAGTTGATGGGCGGCAGGATGCGGAGGGCATCCGAACAGCAGCAACACTTACAACAACTGCAACACATGCTAGTGCCTGTCCGAAAAGTCCCTCAATCAACAACAACTCTGCTGCATTCTAGTTCAACGCTTTTGAAACAAACAATCCTCGATTCTACGCGCAAGAATTCAAAGGTCGGCGCCGCCGCGAAATTGCCATTCTTATAAAGTACAAAAAAGTGTTGGGCACTAGCCGCGAATCTTTGGCAATCGAATAAAACAAAGGCGCGGAGGGAACCACACCAGATAGAGAGATACGTGCGATGTCTCTTGCGCGGGGTGGCAATTGCGTTATTTCTTGGTGGTTTGGGCGCGCACTTCGATTGAAACTTTTTGTGCACCGACTGCACCGAAACGAATCGACGCACTGCGAAGCGATGAAAAAATGAATACGTAATGAGCGCTGGCGCGTCCGAAAATATCTGGTCCTTGGCGCTGCCGCGTGATTCTTTGTGTGTGTGCAGGCACCCGACGCTTATTTAAGGTCGTCGGCGTTATATTTTGCATATATAATTTTTTTTTTAATTCGCTCATTCAAAAAGTCGCTCCAATGTTTGGGCACTAGATATAATTTTAATCCAAGCTCGACTGATATTGATAAAGTTGGCGATGTCGAAAATTTCCTTGCGAAGGCGACGATCATCATGGTTTTGTGCATGTATGCGAATTTTAAAATTCTTCGCTGCGCTCTTGTTTTTGGAGCGATAATTCATATCATGTATGTTTATTTAGCTGATTTATAATATAATTTTCAGAATGTAGCTTCGGTTAGCTGTATAAATATTATTCCAAGAAATTTCTATGATTTAATATAGACATGACTATATGTTTAAACATCAAAGTCATATCAATTAATTACTCTCAACGATCAATTTATGTACAAGATTGTTTTGAACCGGAATCGATATTTTTAAAATAAATTTTATACGCGACATAATTGCAAGCGACAACTTTACCCGCATGAGACGAATGTATATAATTAGAATAGTCACCTCGTGGGAATTCTTTAAATATTTTGAACCTGACTTACCTCGACGATGGCTTGATCCTCGTTCGGCCATAATAATCGTTCCGAGGAGGGCCTACTGGCGAGATAGAAGGCGGAGGCGGCAGCCACGCCGGTGAGCGCAAGAGCGCCCGCACCACCACCAATGTAATGCAGGTACTGCTCCATGTCTTCCACTGCAACAAAGAAAAACATTTATATATAGCAACACGTTCAACACTTGATAGAACAATAGCGAACAAGGGTAAGCAGCAATGACATCGAAACAATGCGTCGCATCGTTTGAACGTTGGACTCGTGTCGAACTTATCGCTGTGTACATCTGCAGATAACACGCAAATGTGTCTACATTGATTCGAATTTGATGAACAACAGTTAATGAAATGAGGGTTCTAATTGCCAGACGAGATAAAATCCATTCAATGATTATGTATTATTTACCTTGAAGCAATTTGGAATCCATTATCGAGGGTAACAAATGTTATCAGCTTGGGCTTTAACGAACACGAGTTAAGTACAATGAGACTTGGGACACGCGTCTTGTGGTTTAAGTGCAGTGGGAAACAATAAGAGACAATGGAAGAATCAACAATCTATTGAATTAATCAACAATGCGCGTGCTTCGCACCACAAAAGCCGGACGTGTACTGGCTGCGCAACATGTACGCACACCAATCTAAGAAATATCATGCAGATTGCAAATAAAACCGTCAAAGTATATACCAAGAGACTGATGGTTGCGCCGAGGAATTGAGAATCGTTGCGCGAAGCAATAAGTAGCTCTTATCGAAGTCGCGAGTTTTCTATAATAAGCTAGGCGAATAACGGAAATATCGTGGTAATCATAACCAATTGATGTTAGTAATGATTATGTGCGCTCGGGTCTTTCTATTACTTATGAATGTATTTATTTCTTACTTCTTGTAGATCTGTGGGTGCACCTTCGTTAACTAATCAATTCTTCGAAATTAAATAACACTAGCAATTTGTTCTACACAATAATTTTGGGCGTTTTCGCGATGATTACTTGTGTAATTTGATGTCTTTTTATGTCAATATAGAAATCAACTAAAATACTTTGATGTGAATTTTGACAATAAATGATATAAATTCCGTCTTATTCTAATCAATGTGAGGTTTATAGGCTGTACAATGTAAATAAAGTTGCCTAAATATTGAATTACATTGAAAGTTTGCAAAACGAGTATAATTCGTTCCGGAGTGTAAAATTTTTACCGAATTAATTAATATAAAATACGACAATGCGTTCAATGCCGAAAAATACTTAAAAAACGTTATCGGTAACATTTTTTCCCATAAAAATTCATATAAATTGTTAAGGAGCATAATTCATCTTCATCTTTTCTTCTATCGAGGAATAAACTAACCTATATTAAGAATTCGATTTGCAGAAAATAAAAAAATCGAAATACAAATTCGTACCATACCTAATTCCTTGTTAGTAGAAAGTTGTCTAGTGACATTTGTTTTCTCCTTTTTATCGAGCCGATATGTCGCCGAAACGTTTCAAAACGATGCCACCCCTGTGTACATACTGGTCATGTCCTATTTATATAAAATTATATGGAACAATATCCAGTAGCAATGTAGTTATTAAGTAATACCTATTAGTATGTTAGAATATTTCAAATATTCATATTCCCTATGTACTTGGTTTTGAATTATGCCGTTATAATGCGATAATAAATATTAAATGCGATCTAATTTATAGGCAACCAAATATACAATCGATAACCCCTTCATATGAAAGCATCATTTCATTCGACTTTTACATTTATTTCTTTCGTGTATTTGAATGTAGGTCATTATCAATCATGTAAACCATAACGGATTCGAAAGGTATAATTTTATTTTATTTCCTTCTTAATTGGTTTGAATATTGCACAATTGCGTTCAAACGGTAGTTTCCGTATAATAATTCGGTCTGTGCTTAAACTGTACATTTTATTGCTATTTACAAACAAACAAAAAACTGTTTAACCAGTTTGTAATTGAACAATTACAAAAAAAAAATAGAACAAATTTAGTTTGCTGCTACTGTTATTTTTGAAATAAACATTGGAAATTGTGTAAAATGTAAAAGAATTATTTCTAGATAGAGCATGCATTAATTCCCGGTAATGAGTAAATATTTGAAAATGTTAACAATTGGAATACATACTTGCATGATTTAATAATGTGAAAGCAACACAACTAATTGGACTATTTTGTAATCGTATTAACACTGTTTATGCTACTTATAACGTATTTATATGTCGTATCCATAAAATATCGTTTTTGTGAGCTTTGAAAAAGTGCGATAAACCCAGTTATACATTTGTTTGAATTAATTTATTTTATTATAGAAAATTAACAGAAAAAAATATAAAAAATTCATCAGTAACCTTATTTGATGACATACTTAGTTAAATTTATTTGCTAAACGCAAGCGAAAGACATATGTTGGTAATAAATTAATAACAGTATTTATTTATGTAAAATTTGGCATCACATCATTTACTTACTAACTATCTGAGCACGATTCCCTCTGTCCCCGTCAAATCCATTGCATTTATAAACATTAAACAACAAATTTACTAAATTGATTTTTTTTTAAATCTTAAACCGTTTTGCACATCTTTGAATGAGACACAGCTAGATTTCTATATGACAGCAAAAGACATCTGTCCTTTTTGCACTTCACCCACGCATTGCGATCGACCTAGAAATCCGTTCCTTTTCCCTCTGCTCCCCACAAGATTCTAACAACGTACTGAAAACCGACTTAACTCAGTGATAATCTCGCAGATATTCATAAACTTGGCATTGTCTAACTCCGGGGTGGGCAAATCTGTTGATTGAATTGCGGTTAAAGACAAATTGGACAGATTTTCTTTCTGTAAGCAGAGGAGAGTCCAGGAAAGGAACACTAATGAACAAATATCCTCCCCGAAACCTAATAATACTATAATGAAGCTCGCGGGCCGGATAGAATTGTATGAATTTATTATTATTATTGCATATAAATACCCGAAAAACACGATTATGCTCGCGCAATAAAAACAAAATAACTTACAATTAATACGCCGCTTATCTCGGTTCTCGTCCTCGTCCCTGCCATGCGCGTTATTATTGCGATCTTTATGTGTCGCGCGCGTCTTCTTCACCTTCTTGGGAGGCTTGAGCCCTTTCGGCGCGTCCTTCTCAGTGCCCTTAAGATACTTCTTGACGATGAAATTCACCTCTTTCATCGTGTTCGGACGGCGGACACAGCTCAAACAAGATTCAAACGCGCATTGTCGTCCCGCGACGAGATGAACCCACTGACTGACTCTTCACGTCTCTTCGCGTGGCTCATTGCTCTCGTTCATCGCGCGCGCGTTCACCGTTACGCGCTGTCATCATCACAGGAGAATTAGACGCGGACAGCGAGACGTAACGGTACCGACATGGTAAATGTAACGAAAAAGAAAGAAGAAAAAAAAACGAGCGGCTCGGGTCGCGATTTTCACGCGAAAATCGGCCCCCGCGCGCGATAGGTGCGAAAACAATGGACGCAACTTCTTCGCGGACTGCATCCGTTGCGACTGAGCCCAAAGGCGCTCGCGGAACATCATCATCAGCATCCTCATCATCATCATTGCACCCGGAAAACGGCCCACGGACTTTAAACTTTAAATGCGCACAATAATGTCGAGGTGAACGGACTCGGCCGGCTGATGTGCTCGTGTGTTACTTGGTCACTGTACCAACACGCGAGGTGAGGCGAAGAGATCAAGGTAACTGACCTCATCTAACGGCGTTTACTTTTTGCTTCGGTTCTTCATCCTGTTCCTCTCGCGGGTTCTCCTCTTCGGTTCTTTCTTGCTCTTCATGTCTTCATCTTCTTTCTTCGTCTTCTCTTCGCTTCTTCCGCCGCTGGACCTATTTATAATTGCGAAATATATTCATCTGCGTTCGTTCGATTTGCATGAACTATTAATTTTATGCAAAGTTTAATTTAATTGGTGAATAATCGTCAACTATGTTTGCTGGTAAGATAGACACATGTTTGCAATTTGCATAATATGCCTGTTATCACTCATGTTGTTGTTGTCAAGGTGTTATCTAATAAATATGTACACTATAATTGTGGGCAATTTGTAATTAGGTGCATAGGTACACGTACCATCATTATTTCTTGTCGTCGAGTTTATTGTAAGCATTTAGGGTTTTGAATTAACGTATCTGAATATTATTGTAACAATTGCTTGAGATTGCCGCAAATTCAACATAAATTATGCATTTATGTTACTACTTGTTCAGATAAGTATTTGCAATTATTTGAATAATTGGGCCTGTTACTTAGATGCTAATTTAAACGACGTTTATGTGTTTTACGTATAATTATCATTAATTTCAATAATTAAAAATGAATAACCAAACAAGGAATTCATTAACTTAATATAAATATGCGTAACTCATAAAGAAAAAAAAAAATGAACGCGACACCACTGCGCATGTCATATATAAACAAATGAAAACAATCTATCCCTTCAGCGAATTAAATCAAATTCGCTCATGACCTAGGTGCATAACAAGTGGCATACGTTAAAAGAGTTCACACATTCCGTTGGTGATATAACCTCACACAGGGCGCATTGCCTAAACGAAAATCGGTGAAAATTTAATAAATACGATAAGTCAAGGCATAGAAATACCAAAAAGAGCTTCAATTCAATCCTTCATGCCTCAACGGCTGTCGTTATCACATCATCGGCGGGAAAGACAACTTGCACAAGTATTGAAGGTACGTTCACATATAAGCGCTGCATACATACCAAGATGACGCACTTTATCCATCTTTGGTAACAAATCAATGAAAGACACACTCGATATCACTGTGTTATCACTCGCGTATCACATTCAGCGCGTGTCAGAAACGCGCGTGCAATTAATGAAGACACGTTGTGCGAAGAGCGCAAGAAGCGAGGCGTAAGGTAGGCAACTGAAAGTTCTTGACGCCGTTCAAGAAGTGCGGACGACACGTTTGCAACGCTAAAGTTGACCGCGAATGGGATTAGTTCCACGTCGCCCGAACGGTCTGAACAGTGGTTCAGACTATACTCCACGCAGCTGGATGTTGAAACTTTTTATTATTCGCTTTTCGGAAGCCGATAACAGAATTCAAAGTTCAACAATTTGAAAAATGAAAATGGAGCTTGCGTGTATAGTGGTAGATTCGTTTGGCGCGTGTGTGCATGTGATGAGTTGGTAGCATGTACTTGTTTGCTTCAATAATTGCACGATATTAAAATAATATCAATAATCCGTATGGCAGGGAACGTGGACGGAAGCAATTCGCCGTCTTCGCGCCTCGCTGCTGAACCTAATGCATGGCTTTATTTAAACATGAATAGAATGGACACGCATATCTATCTTCCTTCGGTTACTTATAATTATGCGATGCGACAATACTAATGCATGGCTTGTTACTATGGTCGAGTTCATTTGTTATCAGGCTGTTTTAATGCATTTAGGTTTTCATATAATGCACAAGATTACGGATCTTTCACCCGAGTCTTCTTGATTTTATGGATAATATGTTTAAAGTAGTTGCACTTGTCATACACAGATAACTTACTTACATGTATTGTTACCTGCTAGTTGATAAGAATCCAAGCACTATTTTTAATTAAAACCAATCGCAGTAATCGTTACTGTATTATTATGAAATATTTTATTAATTAAATTTTTATATGTTTACAGAGCATTTCGATGTTGGGATGCAACGAACTTGATTGCACATTTTTACCCCATGATGTGGACGAATTATAATTCAAGCCGGACCTGCATGTGAAACCCATAACACTTACACCTACAATCCCATAAAATTTCATAGATATGTATTGAGCTTATTTTATTGCAAACAACAAATCACATTTGTACCCTAGTTCCAGTAAAATAATGCGATAGTATTACTGCTGCTGCATTGGGGCCCGAACCCTTGATCTTAGGGGCCCGGAAACAAAACGCCACCGAAGTTGGCCGACGTGGTACGGAAAGCGGTTATAAATACGACGCACATTGCCATATCTAATGCAGAAAACCTTGTGATGTGTGACGTGGAGATAGGTAGCAGCAGCTGGCGAGATGTATTCAGGATACATTTGAACGTCATTAATGCTCCTTGGGATAAAAAAAAAGGTATCCCAAGGAGCATTAATGACGTCCAAATGTATCTTGAATACATCTCGCCAGCTGCTGCTACCTATCTCCACGTCACACATCATAAGGTTTTCTGCATTAGATATCAGCTTGTGCGTAGCTACTACTAACCAGTCAGGTGTCCTTTCCGTTCGCCTGCAGCTAACCGAACTCATGGCAGGGGTGTATTAATAGATTACCGCACTTACAACAATATGCATGAACATGAGTCATATCGCGCACACGTCCGCAGGACTACGCTCTCTCTACGTGTTGTGAATAATTAATAATAATGATGATAGGAAGAAACTTACGTAATGATAGGAACTCCATTTGCTTGAGCCAGTCGTAGATTAGCTCGAAGCCCAACATCGCGACCACTAATATTTGTTTTGATTATCGAATTAGTTGAATTTTTCGACTCGACTAAAACTTACGATTGGTTATTATTTTAATGCAATGAGGCTAATGTTTCAGTGTCACGTCATGTTGTTCGCACAGTTGTTGTAGGTAGCGATGGCCGACCGTGATCCTTTCGCCCGGTGAATATTTAGACTTGCTGGTTATGATACGACGTGTCCTTTGGCGTCCCGACGCAACGTTCGTTCGCCGTTCGTTTGCACGAGATTAGCGGCGCCCTCGATTCGCGTTTTGTCCGATTTTTCACTTTGGACGGCGCGGTGCAAGCAGTTCGCGGTGGTCTGCCGCATGTGACGTCGGCTTTCGACAGGCGACTTCGGCGACGTTCGGCGCAGGACTACCGGCACCACGATGGATCGATAAGGACTGGAATGTGAGGGTGGCACCACTGACAAGCGCCTATCACAGAAGACTCGCAAATAGCACTTGTTTTCGAATTTATAGCAAGTTTCAAATAGTTTGTTCGATGTGTTTCTTTTATTACAACGTTATTGCAACTTTTTAATGGCTTATCAATTGATATTCCAATCAGATGAGTTTATAAACCGGATGTTGCGGATGTTGACATGATGTCACAAAACAATACGTGAGACGACGCGCAAAGACAAAGATGGTCAAAGGATACGATAGTATAGTATCCTCTCTACATCTGGAAAATGCAAATGAATAATAATGAATTAAATTTAACTTTAAATGCAATTTGGCTGTATTCAGTCGATTCGCTTATTAGGCACAAAGTTAAAAAAAAAATGGTAAGAAAATCTAGCAAATGACAACGCTTTCTCGGGATAAAATTTTCTTTTCTTTAATGCTACATTGCTTTTTTTCACAATTGCAACAATTATCATGTTTAAAGAGAATGCAAATTGCGAAAATGGACGAACTTGACAACAGTGAAGATCTTCCTGCTGTAGTGACTAGCCTTTAAGCAGAACAATCTTTTGATAGATTAAAGCGTTATTTGATTCGAGATGAACATCTCGGGATTTATCTTGAACATATGCTCTTAAAACGGAATTCTAGGAACTAATTTTATGACAAATCATTCATGTTTTTTCAAAAAAAAAACTTCCGTGGTGAAACGATTTACATTTGAGAAGTTAATTTGAAAAAAATCATAGATACATTGCCGTTTAACTGCAACAATCATTACATCAAGCTACGAGGCGTGTCTTTCTAGACCTCTCCAAATATTGATAGGAAAAAAGTGCAAGAATCTTTCAAAATATAACGGTCTTCTCAGTGGCGGTTTAAGATAAGTTCCAGGACGGGCTTTCTTTCCGACACCTTGACCTTGAAATAAAACGAATTCCTTCACATAAATAATATTTTATGTAATTTGGGCGCTTGTAATGAACTATTAATCGGTAATTGAGGAACTAAGCTTAGAGCACTTTTCATTGCTCAATTCTTCCCAGGGTTAAAATTAGAAAGAAAAGCAAAATACTGTCACGATGAATTTCATAATTCGGCATACTATTGTTGTTAATCTATGTGCGTTCTATATTTCACAGTAAACCACAATGGAAGCTGCTATTGTCTCTGTACCCGTGATGGCTTGCCTCTTTTCAAACCATCTCCGGCATAGCTACATATATAAGGCCCTTACGCAATCATTATTCTTTTTTTATTGTGTTGCAAAGAAGTTAAACTTAAGGTGTTGCGCATTCTTGCTTTATGATAGATACACCACTGGGTCTTCATAGGATAGTGATTTTATCATTAAACTACTTTTACTTCCACATGTATGTACTGAATTCCTTGCAACCGCATTTCCATATTTATGAATACCAACGAAATGCTCAACCACCACGTCGCATACCATTCCTGCATTAAGCAGCCATAGACATTTCAGAATACTTACATATTTCTTTTAATACAGCTTACCGTTAAAATCGCTTTTTTTTAAACATTGTAGCAACTGTAAAAACATTATAATAATGGCGAACCCGAAATTTCTTTCAAGTTGCAGCATATTGTTGCTTACTGTTTGCAGTTTATCTCCATCGAATAAGTTGCTAGCTTACATTTCGATTACAAACTTAATTAATGCATTGATTTTGCAACAATCACTTAAAAATAATGTCGGCGACGGCAGATAGCGATGCAAAACAACGTTATTAATAACTTCACCTTTTTAAACTCGTGGCCTCGCCGTATTTGTAATCATTTATATCCAATGCGCTCGTGCATATTGAATAATAATTTAAATTCATTTATTATTGCAGCTAGTAATAGATTTCTTTTGTTATCAGTTACGAAAAACGAGGCATTATTATAATTAAGATGCAAACTGCTTGACATGATCTATAATTCAGCGATGCACAAACTTCAAATTTTTTATTGTTATATTTAGTGGAATTTGGTTTCCAATTAGACACAGTGCTAATGTTAATTCTAGAAAAATAAATGAAGCTGAAATTAAAAAAAAAACTGGGTATGTGGGGTCGCGACAATAGTCTTGCTAAAATAAGGGGTCGCGAATTGAAATAGTTTGCGCACCGTTGCTCAAATTCATTCATTAAATCAATTTGATTTAGGTCTTTACAAAAACGAAAAGTTTTAAATTACTTGATGGCGTTGTACTTTTAAAATATTAAATATTTCAATGGCATAGAAATGCAGTTTAATGTAGGTAATAATATAGTATGCTAGGGTAATTAGTGACCGACATAGTAACTATAAAAATGATAAATTGTCATATTTATTATGGCAACTTGCATTTTAACGATATGCATTAAATACCAAACGAAACTAAACAAAGCGAACAACAACATAACGCAGATTTTACAAACTTTTTTTTGCAATATCATGTGTGTATTGTAGCCCGAATCTAAGACTAAGAATATTTATGTAAACTCATTAATGCAATTTTCAACAAATACTACAAATATGTGATAGCAAACATATTGGGATCGATTGATTTCCTTCAAAGTGATTCAATATTTGAAGTGCACTTTGGCATAGAATGTATTTTGTCCTGGTATCATGTAAATTAGGATAGATTTTTTCTCATAATTAAAAAAAAACAATTTTCTATCTAATAATGTATAAACAATAAATAAATTCGCTTGCCTTCATATTTTAAATTAACGATGACACAAAATAATGACGAAAATTAATTAAATTGCAAAATCACTCTCTTTCCTTCAACTTCCTTTTTGAGTTAAATTTCATATCCAGAAATATATCAGCAATAAGTGTTATTGTTATTATAACTCATCAGCATCCTACAAACTGACTGGATATTGATAGAGTACAATTAGAGGCGTAGATTGTAGATCAAGGGTGGTCTTTTGTTACTCTGGACAACATTGATAGAAGCACAGATTAACTATCAAGTATAAGTAATCTATGGTAGAAGTAATGGATTATTGGGCCGCATATTCATCATAATTCTCTCAGCCTCAAGAATGTAAATTTAAAAAAATCAATTTTCTTAAGTGGCAAATGTTTATTTATTAAACATATTATATTATTACATTGTAATGGTAATCCAAATTTAAAATTTAAAAAAATTAATGCCATGCTTGGCATTTTAGTTGAAAAACGAATGCATCAAATTCTGGTTTGATAGAAGTGGTTGCAATTCTCAGGCAGTCTTCAAGGTGTTTATCCGATATATTGCTTCTAATTTTCGATTTAGAATGCATCACTCTTGAAATAAGTTGTTCACATATATATGTGCTTTCAAACAATTTTGACATGAATAACGCGTGGTGACTGTGTAGTCCAGGATAGTTGACTATGAGTAGTTCAAATTATGCTTTGAGATGAATGTCCGACTGCAATTCTATCCATTCCATTTTAAAAGTTTCTAACAGTATTGTTATATCAACTGTAAACTGCGTTGCAAAAATACAAAAATTGAGATTATTTTATCGAAAATTTTGTAATCGATTTTTGAATCAAATCCAATATTAATGTTCCAAATTCGGGATTAATCGTGATAATCCTTTTACAAATGATGAATAAATATGCATATGCCGCATTCTCTACCAGCACCCCTCACCCCGCCAGGAGTAATAAAAGTATGCGGGCCGCGTATTGGACAACTCTGTTGTAGAGAGTTATTAGAGTGTGTCTCAGAGACTAAGCAATTAGGCCATTTCTATTTTAGGCCCGTTGTGCTTCCTTTATCATCTGCAACTCAATTTTATAACATGTATGATAACTATACCAAACTATACCTGGTATAGCTAGACGTAGCTAGAATGTATTATGAGTTGGGGGTCTCTGTTTTGTTCTTCTATTTCTACTTATGGCGCAACAGCAAAAATTCCCGCCTTCTGTCCTTCGCCATTCTTCGCCACGGTGTTATCCTGAATGCTTACCACCGCTTTGTCCTTCTTTGATCTGCCTCGAGGTCGACTGCCTTGCATTCTTGCGTTTAGCAAGGGTCGTGAATCGTGTCTTGCCCAATGCAACCGTTGTAATTTTATAGGCAACTCTTTATACATCTCACAAAGCTTGTTATTGTATCAGGGCCTTCGTATGTTGTTATCTATGATGAACTTTGCCATTAGGCTTTCATGGGAATCGAAACAGCGAACATCGGTCAACATTTGATCTGTAAACCCGATCAGCCATCAATTAGAGGTGAAATACCACTTGAACGAAATTAGGGCAAACGTTAGAAGCTTACTTTTTTTCTTCATTCTTAAATAAAAATCGAATCAAATTAATCAAATTTAATCATAATTGTTTCAATACTTAATGTCACACTTCCAAAAATTCGATCAACAAATTTGTATTACACCTACATATACCTTTAATGAAAAACAACTCGATGATTACAATTTCCTCGAAATTTAAACAAAATTATCGGGTTGAATGAAATTACCATAATTATTCAATTTCATGAATTTGCATACAATCGAAACGATTTTCCACGAATTGTCAGCAACGTGAACCATGCATATACCACCATGGTTATAATTAACTTATATTCATGCGGAACAATTTATCAATTATTCTATATGAATATAAATGGCCATTAAAATTTGATCCGAAACTTAAGTTAATTAAAATAGAAAAGGAAAGTGAATGCATTCAATGAACGAAACAAGGAATACCAAGTACATAAATCGTCACATAAACTACTATATAAAATCGAAAATTAAAAAAAAAAGAAATTGTATTGGTGTTTTTATAAAACATACAAAGTGTTTGAAATCGTTTAAAATTATAATTTCAAGTTTAGTAAAACAAACAAAAAATATACAGATCATTTGAATTCGATTAGATTAGTTAATTGAATTAGAGAAGAACTCAGCTATAGATTGCATTGCACATGTCGGCGTTCTTTTTATTGAGCGCATATGTTTTCCCAGGTAGCGATCGTCGCCTCCGAATTCGTTGTCGCAGCTTATGCTTGCTACCGATGATTCTCTCAATTTTATACACGTTATGTGCATATTCTAATGATGGTTGCGACAACCGCATGCAAAGTTGTGCATTACTTGATGAGAAATCGACATTTGCTAGCAACTCCAATCTGGGTTCCAGCGACGTACTAAACTCAATTTGTGAACTCACAAAGGAGCTGTCCAATCGAAGAATGCCCAATGTAAAGATACCCGCACTAAAAATCAGCTTGTAGTAATTAATAACGTAACTACCAACAACAAGCATTGCCTACCTCTTTTCAACCTTAGCATCAGCATTTCGATACCATAAGGAAATAGTGATTTGACCAGAGAGGTCAACCGAAGCAGCACTTTTAATATCAACATTCACCACTAGACCATTACCCAAACGAAGACTTTGTTGATGATCATGCAATAAGGTCAACGCCTGGAAGGCAGTAGTCCTCTCGGAACCAGTACCACTCCACACATGCCCCATCAGTTCACCTTGTCCAGTGAAAAATACGAATGGCCGAAGATACGTGCCCAGAACAGACAGTTCCATTCCTGCCATGGCATCACCCTCGCTTTCGGCTCCATCTCCATTTGACATGAACCCACCCAGGCCAGAACTAAAAATCCCCAACTGCAAAGAATTAATTAATTTAGGAATAAGAATAAGAAGCTTACTTACGCCAAACAGCTCAAAGTCACTCTTTCCCCTATTCATGGTTACACTAACAACGCCTCTCTTGACAAACCCTTGTTGGATTTCCTGCACTGTACTCAAACCACCTCTCAATGGTGCATCTTTATAATTCTGTTGTGTGTAGACTTCCGCAGCCATTGCTACACTGAGTCCCTTGGGTGCTAAAGCATGATAATTGAATATCTGCTTGTCGCCACGTAATCGCCCATCGAGCATTCTAGCGAAATCATCGTTTTGCTCGATTGCGACTTGGAGACGCTGCAGGACATATTGTTGCACTTCCGAGTCGGTGTCAGGATGCCTCAGGTATTCAACAATCATGGTTATGATAACATCAGTGTCTGCTATAGATGGAGCAAACTGCGTGTGCATTGTCAGTAGGAGAATATCAAATGCGATGGTTCTAGAGGAACTGTCTTCACGGGCACGGGTCTGTTGGAAGGTCGCAATGGCATGACGACATACGGAGCTGACGATGTCCGGGTGTGTGCGTTCTTTTTCACGTTGCATTATCAAGAGAATTGCGCGCCACGCCATCGTCATCTCCTTCAAAGGGTGACTGTCGGGATCGCTCTTCTTGGCTTTGTTTTGTTTTTGGTTTTTAGCTGGATGGCGCGTTGTTATGTCCAATAGAAAAGGAATTGTTGTCGCGGATTGCAGGTTGATGAGAGCTCGAAGATAGCGTAACCTCTTGCTGGTGCCTTTTGTTGCGTCGAGATAGTTGATTATTGTGGATTCGATTTCATGGCGGATCTTGAACGTATGCATTTGATTAGAATTTCACAGTGATAGGTTAACAGTACTAGTTAACTGATTGAATAATTATTACCTTTTGATCATGTCCGGTTTGTAAGCGAAGATTGCGTGCCATACTTGCCAAACTGGAAATCAGAGTGTCGCCCACTTTTTCTGGTATATTGAGTGTGTTTTTGAACTTGTGTAGTAGGTCCCGCATGATTTCTTCGTTGGGATGGGCGCTGAAGGATAATGCCCATAGATACCTCTCATTGAAATCCGCCTGTTTCTCGTCATCTAAATGATACAATTTGGAGACCGTTGCATGAGTGGTCGTTGTTTGAGCGAAGCCTAATATATCTAAGAGTTGAGGTCTAAAACAATATATCTGTTTATTAATTTAATTTCTAAATTTCAGACATCAGCAATTGTTTTTTCCATTAATCAACATCACTTTAATATGTTAACATTCTATTAATAAAAACAATTATAACATCTAAATAAAATAAGTAGAATTCAGCAGTAATCCACTGAAAATATTTAGTTAAATGGATCGATAACGTTAATACGTAGTCTTATCATACTAGTTATTAGCAAAGCTTAGTAAATGATGTATATATTGTAATGAGTAAGCAGTTAGTTAATGTGAATGTAATTACTTGGCAATGACATTAAATGCAAAGTCAGTTATGTACGTGATACCGATAACAAGTCCAATGTTAGATAAATGCGATAAATGGTGACACTCACAATATTTTAGCATTTTTGCCATCCTTTAGAACTTTGACGACAGCTTCTTTGGCAGCATGCCGGGCAGAAGTGACCAAACGTATGGCCGCTTTCGCCTCGGCGATCATCTTACCCCCCTTAAGGGCGGCACGATGCTCAGTCACTAATTTCACAAAATCGTCCTTATTCTCGCGAATGCGATAGTCCACATCCCCAACACTTTCAAAAGAAAGAGCCTCAGACTGCATTAAAATTTGTTCGGCATGATTCAAACTAGAAGCGTCTATAGTATGCGTGCCTGGATTCACTTTTTGCAAAACAAGCTCTTGCTGGAGGGAAACAAACGCACCTACCGAATCATAAGATGGCAATGACAAGAGATGCTCTTCTTGGGCATCAATAGACTTGAGTTGTCCAGAAGTAGATAATGTGTACATGGTTACTGAGGACGACGCAACATCGGAGGATAATAATCCAAAAGCACCAGTTGCCATGGGATTGCAATACTTCCGCTTTGTAACTTCTACATTGTCAGTACTAGTAGAAGTATATACCACGTGGCAATGCCCCTGGACATCTACCTCATCCGTTTCCAAACTTTCCTGTCGGAATTGTAGGAGCGAGGCTAGACCCTTTTTAAAATTTTTCAGGTCAGCTTCCTCCTGCGGCAAAAGCAATTTATCTATCTTTCCATCACGCCATACCATATAAAACGGTCCTCCTGCACCACGATTGAGTTGATCCTGTTGGCCGGCATCTGTGCCGCCACTAGTGCGCAACTGCCACTCAACCACGTGCAACCGCAGCAGCTTTTCCTTAGCTCCTAGCCACACTGTCTGAACATGTAGTGTGCCGGTGATCTGGAAACCTACGTCGGTGTAATTGCCGCGCTGCGTATGGTTCACCTCATCAACGAGTTCGTTGAGCAGGGTTGTTGAATCGATGTGGTAGATGTGGTTTGCTCCTAGAGGGAAGACTTCTGCTGCTAGGGCTGGTTGCAGGCTGATGACGAACGCCGCTGTTATGGAGTGCAACCATAGTGGAGCCAACATCTTGCAGAGGCTTGGCAATGCTGATGAACGACGACGAACGATGAACGTTGAGGAGCAAGTGTCGATCTGGCCACTAACGAGTCGCATTTTAAACTGATCAATCTATCGGCACTGCACACGACTGAACTTTACTCGTCCTGCCGGCGTGGTTTCTGATGTGTTTGTTAAATGTTATCACGCGCGCATGTAACGTATCGCCGGCACACTATATGCGAATTCAATTCAAAATATATTCGAAGAATGCGCTACTTGGAATAGCTGGATCATTTAGTATTGCCTTCAATCATATACTTTCTGAACACTTTCAATGTTTTGGTGTTTGCTTAATCAATTCAACGAGTGCCACTTTCTTTATTAGTACATAGCAAGTTTATTATAATCAATTTAAACATTGCTTAAGCTTTTTATTTATGTTTATGTTACTTATAGTGTATTAATTTGAGCAGAGTTGTTAACTAACAATTAACGCCAATATTAGAGCGAATTAGTGCTCATTTTTAAAAACTTACACGGATTTTATATAAATGCCGACCGCTTGGTTGACGAATTCGTTAAAAGTTATCTGACAATTGAATATTCATGTGGTTATCGGCGGGTGCGCCGGCCTATAGTCACAAATTGATTGTTTCCGTTACATAGACGCGTTGCGTTTCGTGGACTTTTTCGGTGTATGTATTATCATTACAAAGATTAAGCGCGGAGGTCATGCGCGACGCATGCCGGAGCAGAAATAAGACCATCGTCGTCGACTGCTTCGCTGAGGATGTGGCGCTTGTCGACCGGCTGAAGCATCTTCACAGTCCCAACGCGACGGGCGCTAGTAACTTAACTCAGCGTACGACTGACTTAACTCGGCGACTCGCGGTCGACTGGACGTGCTGACCGCGCTGAGCAAAGCCACCTTGAATTGATGAGCCCGCGATCGCGCATCCGCGTCAAGGTTGTTAACCGGTGTCTAGCGGTCCAAGTTTGTGGTACTTGCTTATAGGCAACTCCAATGTCTACTCCAAGAGGCTTCAAGAAGACCATGACTGCCAAGTAAATTATGTTCGGAGAAATTCAGGATAGAAGGGTAGTCCGCAATTTATTTTTAATATGAGTCACCGATCTATGGGGAAGTGAGAATATATTTAGATCTAATGCTTCACCACAGCAGTAAGATGTGATAACATTGTGTTGACCCAGCGTCGCAGGTCAATTCTAAATCAACCATTGACAGGCACCGAGGGAAGAAACACTTCAGGAGTCGAGTATGCATCGATTCAATGTTGATGAACGTGATAAATTGGTTTCCGCCGCACAGAGGGCTGCCTCCCAAGATAACTTCCTCGCTGCAACATACCGAAGGGTTGCTTAGGCCGCGCTCGACGATGCCATAGCAAGCAGGCGTCGCGTCGGGGGCGCTAGTATTGATCGGCGCGTGGCACGACGTCACAGCTCGCGAGGCCTCAATTGGGGGTAGCTAGGCGGCGGCAGGCGAGCGCACGCGCCCTTATCATCGGCACGCGATCGACCACCGCCGCCATAGCCGCCCTAACGACGTCGTGTTCCGTTTCGTGTCGCGCGCCATCCGTGTGTACTGCGATATCCGCGTGTCCACAATCGCTTTTTATCAACAACAGTGTCGGCGGTCGAGTGGCGGCTGTGTGCACCAGGTGCTAGGTGATCTACGTTGCGTTCTTGCGCCGCCACCAACGATGTGCAGATTTCGCGCGGCCGTGTGAGAGGCGCGACCAAAAGCACCTCTTCGCCACCAAACTTTTTGCTGCTCGTCACTGAAGCCACTCATCATGGGCACGGTCCTCTCCTTTTCGCCGCGTTCCGGAAGTGGCTCCGTCGACCATCAGCGCGGCCGCCCTGTCTACGCGTCCACAACGACGTCCTCTTCGGCGGCGGGTGGCGACTTCACACTACAGTCACTCAACAATCTCAATAATTACTCCTACGAGCAATTGAACAATGTCAAGAATCGCTCGTTAACTGCAGCTGGCGCTACTACCACCGCCAATGGCAACGGCGCCGACAATCGCGAGAATAAGCAGCCATTTGTTAACAATCTACATCACCACCATAACAATAATAATAATAACAACAACGACAATCTGCGTGCCATCGCTGAGAAGAGCGCATTAGAACGCCAGCAGCAGGCGCAGCTCAAGAAGCATTCCTCGTTGTTCATCAATGCGTTGTCCTGGAAGCGGTTCTCGTCGACGGGTAACAAGAAGAAAGAGGCCAATGGAGCCAATAACAATGCCACAAGCAACAACAACGCCAAGCACAAGCGGCAACCGTTGCTGGAGGCCAATGCCGAGAAGAATAAGAATGCCGTAGGGATCTATTATTCGGCGGCGGTGACAGCACCCGCCAAGAATCTCGATATCGTGCGAGTCAATAATGCCAATAACATCCACCATCATCACCACCACGCGCAGTTGCAGCACGTTAGCGCCAACAACGATAAGAATCGCGTTATCAATCTTAATGCGGGAGTAGCCCGTCCTACAACACTGCAGCAGGCTCCGCCACACGTGCCGCAGTTGCAGACAGCCGGGAAGGAGGTGTCTACTGGTGGAGGTCGCAAGACCGTGATACAGGCATCCACCTCTGAACTGCTCAAATGTCTCGGCATGTATTTGCACGCCAAGTGCTACAGACTACGCGACTTCCAAGCTGGGGATGCTGTTATGTGGCTTCGCACTGTTGATCGCAGCCTGCTGCTGCAAGGATGGCAGGTGAGGGATCATTTGAGTACAAATCTACTATAAAACGCATATATATTGTGTACGCAAACTTGTCGGCTATTTATTTTCATGCATGCTCATTACATTCGATTGTCACAAGTCAAACTAATGCATGCTGATTAAAAATGATCTTAGCATCATCAATCTATAGATATACTTACACATTTACCTAAATACACACACTATGTTTGTATACATCAATTAATTTGTTTCAAGGATGTCGCTTTTATCAATCCGGCCAACGTTGTCTTCGTCTACATGCTCGTCCGCGATTTGGTCGGTGGCAATGGCGAAACAAACGAAACCCACGCTGCCGCCACAATTGGCAGCGAGCAGGAACTGCAAGCAGTTGTATTGACCTGCCTATACCTATCGTATGCCTACATGGGCAACGAGATTTCATACCCGCTGAAACCATTCCTCGTCGAGGACTCAAAGGAGCGCTTCTGGGATCGCTGCCTGCATATTGTCGACAAACTGTCCGCGCAAATGCTACGCATTAACGCCGAGCCCGGCTACTTCACCGAGATCTTCACTGAGCTGAAGGCATGCGGAGGATCATTTACTACCCCAACTGGAGGCGGCGCCAGCGTACCCGGAAGTATCCTCGTCGGCAGCACAGCTGTGCCGGTGGTCTCGTGCAACGCCGGCGCCAATGCTGCGAACAACAATACCGCTCTCGCGCAGCATGCATAAACTCACAAACCGCCTCCATTTCCCTTTCGACCTTCCCCCATGGACGTTTCATGCACGAGCCGGCTAGAGCAAATTGATGCTACCAAAACAATTCAAACGTCTTCTCAACCACGACAAAAAACGGCAAAGTTGCGCTAGGATAAGGACAAAACCACGTAAAACGTAAATATTATACATTTAATTGAAGTACATACATAATGTTAACGATATATATATAAATATTAATTAAATGATTAAGAAATTATGAAAGTGATAGGTAATTAACGTCGTCGTCGTAACTCTCATTGACTTAGAAAAATTTTCTCGTTTCTATTCGTTTCACGAAAAAAAATAAAAAAAAAATAAAAGAACTTATGTTTTGAAATGGATCGGGCCAACGTGCAATACATTCAATTCTTTGATCGGCGAACGCGATGAAAATCATTGCGTCACGAGAGACATAATTGTAATTCATTAATGAATTTATTATATGAAACCAGAACAACAAAAGAATTGTAACATTCCCACCTCGATATCGTTTCACGATAAATATTATTAAATAAATGCCATTTGAACAAAAAGCCTTTTCTTTACCTTGGTGACCTCGATGAACGTACCTATACAAAAACTCAAACTCATTCGAATAACACAATCAATGACCTATTTACAATGTTTTAGGAATATTCAGCAATTCATTCGCTACTCTTGTGTATAACGTTGTGAAAACTAGGCAAAGTGCCAACTTATCCTTTATTTTCAAATTTTCAAAATGGCGTTTGACAAGGGGCGTTTTCCGGACGCTGTTAAATACGAAAATCTAGGGAGCTCGAATATTTATTTTTAAAATTGATTTATATATATACATGCTTATTGCATAATTGTTCAGGGGCGGACTGGCGATTTCAAACGGCGCTGACAATTGATAACCGGTGGTTCCCATTTTTTTTAAATTCTTATTGAACTTGCATAAGTTTGTATACATTTTTTTTTTGTATTTCACAAAATTTTCCTAACTTGCATGCCAGTAAATCAGACCACCCCGATTGTCCGTCAGAGGCGTAACTAGGGTTGGCAGCGCCCGGGGACAAGTGAAAGTTTTGAGCACTACAAAGTACTAAAAAAACCTTGTTTTGGCTCATTGCCACTTTAATACACTTATGATATTTTGTATCTTGCTTTGTGCTTTGTCGATCGATCTATAAAAGTTATTTCATCGATTTGGCGCCCCCTTGGTGCTCCGTTCGTAGACAGATGTCCTTCCTTGCCTCCACCCTAGTTACGCCTCTTACATCATACCTATCTTGTTCTGATATTTATATAGCTGCTGTTGCGATAAAGTCATAGTTATTCCAATTAGAATTTACCAACAATTTCAATACGTTATACGATTCCCATAAAAGTCTTATACGGTTTAATTGATATAGATATCATACATGTCATAATAAGTTGTTGAGTTGCTGATTATAGAGAAAACACAAGCGGCCTTAATTGCGATGTCTCTGAGACACACTCCAATAACAATCAACAATGGTGAAGATCCCGCACTTCTCAATTGTGTAAACGATGTTACTAAGTACAGGATGAGAGAGAAAATAACACCACTCAGGGCACTAGAAGTCAAGATGGAAGAATGTAGACCTGTTGGCAGACCAAAGAAAACATGGCAAACCGAAGTAGAAGATAGTATTGAGCTTCTAAAAACTAGAAATTGCAAGAGGAACGCCAAATTATATTTTGCCTTTCAGTTTTCTAGTTTGATCTTAGTGATCAAGGAGAGTCAGTGCTTCCATGTTTGAATGATGAGCAGACACACTTCTTCTGTATTTCCTGATTCACCGTGGATACTCTGAAATCTCGATGAGTATTCGAGTTGCCAATGTATCAAAAGGCATGAAATGTGGTGTATTTTCTGACTAAAATGGCACTGTGATTTTTTGACGTTGAGCTGCTTTGGTGCTAGGCTGAATTGGTACTATCTTAACAACACAGTGGTGCCCCTCTCCATGCTTCTAATACTGTTTTGGCTTAAAAAAGTAGGCGGTTTAAAATATGCAAGTACCCGCTAGGGAATTTTCTCCCAGAACCTTCTTCCCCTTTCTCCTCGGAAATAAATTGAATAAATCTATCACAGTCAGTTCTTGCCACCCCTAAATCTTCAAGTAGGGGATACATATCAAACTGCCTCTGCCGCTGCATATAAATATTTAATTCAATTTGATGCCGGTTCTGATATTACGTGGTACGTGATGCTCGGTTTTTGCCTATGCCTAAAGACGGCACTGGGTACTAGGTCAGATAGTTGGGGCTAAATAGTCTGGGTTGTTTGGAATTGGGGTAAAAAGACAGTTCGTTGTGTTTGAATGGTAAAGAGTATGGCCCACTTGACAAGTAATAACAATTTGATTATTATTTGTTATCTCTCTGATATTGATTAACAATTTTAATGAATCTTATTAAACGTTCAATTAGTGTGATCACAATCAGTCGCGGCGCTAACAAGGAGTTTCCTATACCAGTTTGGAGGTAAATGAGCCTCTTAAGGGTAAGTACGACCACAGATTATTTATACTACTTAATAGATTGTTAATCTGTGGTACGACTTATCGTCGAACGTTATTTATGCGTGTGGCTTGTGCTGTGTGCCTGAAGCGCAAAACTCGACATCGAATCATCATTGGCGGTAACTTCTTTCTCTTGTTTTCAGTGCGGTTATTGGCGGTTCAGCAATTTTATTAGCCAACTAAAACGACGGAAACATATGAGTATGACGTACGCAGATATTCAATAATTTCACGTTCAATAATTAATATTAAATTCATACAAGAATGAACAGATTTTTCAATTGCACTATTAGACTAATTTATTATTCTTTTTAGTATACAATCATTCAACATGCAAAGTTCCATAAGGTTCATAATGCCCATTACTGTATGCATTCATAATAACAGTTACAACAAATTCAACAACTAATTAAATATATTTCTGTGCTATCTAAATTATTTTCCGTTTTTACAATTATTAACAATTTGCATTAAAAATTTGCAAAACATCAAAATTATATCGCCTTCAAGCGAATTGGAACACATCATATGTTTTGTTTTTTAACAGTGTTCACTTATAACCTTGTTTGCAACGAATTTCTTCAACAATAATAATGTTAAAAGTTGCTATTACACGTTATTTCACTACTTCGGTTTCTAACTTCAAGAAAATACAAGCATCTAATTTAAAAGGAAAGAAGAAAAGCTCCCAAGAATGGATACAACGACAACTATCTGATCCATATGTACAAAATGCTAGTCTATTGAATTATAGGTATGTATGCATAAATAGTTTATAATTGATAAAATTTAATCCGAAAATCATAAGATCTATTTTATTGCATAATGGAGTATTACATGAAACTATTTTTAGATGTCGAAGTGCTTTTAAACTGTTAGAAATCGATGACCGTTATAAGATACTGGCAAATGGACAGGTTATTATTGATTGTGGAGCAGCTCCAGGATCATGGTCTCAAGTTGCAATATCAAGAGCAGGTCCTACAAGTACAATAATTGCAATAGACAGATTACAGTTCTATCCAATTGAAGGGGTGCATATTCTTGGCAATACAGATTTTACTAAATCGCATGACAAAATCAAGGAACTTCTTGGTGAAAACAAAGTCAATTTAGTATTATCAGACATGGCACCGAATGCAACTGGAATTAAAGCAATTGATGCAGAAAATATTATTAATCTAGCATATTCTGTATTGAAATTTGCAGTTACAATGAGCGACCTGAATGCAACAGTTTTAATTAAAATCTGGCAATGTGCAGATGCCAAAAAGTTAGAGAATGATATGTTAAAATTTTATGAGAATGTCAAATTTGTTAAACCTAATGCTAGTAGGAACGATAGCTCAGAAATATATTTATTAGGAAGACAATTCAAAGGTTTAAACAGCAATTAATATAAGGATTTAAGACAAATACATAAATATATACGGACGATTTTATTTGTATTGCTTTAGACATATATCAAGTCATAAGACTTCTTCCATTTTGCACAGACATCCATTAAAAAATAGTTGAAGGTAATAAATACAAGTGTAAATAATGTATAATAAAAATTATTATTTTGATATAAACTAGAATTTTACAAATCATTCATTTGAAATAAAATCATTTTTTATGTTGCACCTTCACTCATATATGATGTAGCAATTTGTTCTAAATCGTCCAGACTTAGACTTTCTACTTTATTACTAAAGTCTTTCATGAATTCGGTTAGTATCAATTGTGTCTGCTCTTCATTGTAATATTTGCGTAGGAAACGTTCTAGAATAATATCTAACGCCTCAGGTTTCTTGACGATAAGGTGAACCTTAGCACCGTCTTGTATTTTATTATAGAAGCCCACCTTATTTTCATCCAATAAAGTTTTACCAAAATAAACAAGTTTCTGCTGTAAAACTGGCACTTTCAATTCCATTTCAATTTTTTGCTTGATCTCCAGGATTGAAGTGGCTTCTGTAACTTCAACAACGCAACCATCGCCACGCAAGACTTTCACAAATAATTTCATTTTTAATTTAGAATACGTTTGATCAATTTTATAAGAAAATTTCGAACGGACTATCAGGTTATTGATAATTGTATAGTTACTAATGCGACATGACAACCTTAACGTATACAGGCAACCAAATACATACCAAAAAATTGAGGTGAGCCTACATTGATTCGCGAAAGTTTTTAAAATTGATTTCTATAGAATGTCAAGCAAAGGCTGCACGTTATATTGAAAATTACAAAAAGGGGCCACAAATCAAGACCATACTTATAAAAGACAATTTTGGAAGATTTTTAAAATGTCATTGAATCCATGAGTCCGGAAAATTCTGACAGGATTGATCTGACAAAACTATTTATAGATAATTACTTTTTTGCATAACAATATATACACTTATGCCTTGGTTTAACGGATATCGGCTTTAACGGACAAGTTAGAGTTAGACGGACAAGGAGCACCCTCTATGGTATAGAATAATACTAGCAATACTACTACGTTAAGAACATTTTGGACTATTGTGATCAAATTGTGATTTTGTGATTAAACAAAGAATTTTAGTTAAATTGATTAAACGATCTGAAGTTTTATGGTTAACTGCCTAGGAAAGCTCATTGTGAACAGCTAAGCTTCTTGGTCTACCTGTGCGTGTAAGCGCTTAGGCAACTTCATGATCTTCTTAGCATATCTATGCATAGTCTTGATTTAACGGACTTCGCGTTTAAGGGACAAGTGTCGTTTCTTATTAGTCCGTTAAACCGAGGCATGAGTGTATATATATATTTTTTATTCATGTTTAGATAATAACGTTAAAATGTTCGTCAACTGTCCTTGATGATGAATATAATATTAAAACTGCAATCGAACACGATTCATGAATAATTTCAATTGTAAATTACAGTATAGAAATAAAATATACGCAAAATGCCTTGGACATAGTGACGTATTATTAATTTATTTAGGTACCTAACATCGTTTTCACAATGCTTGATCGTAAAATTGGCGATAAAATGCATAAACATCGCAATTGAATGCATTAATTCACTCTGGCATAAATATAAATATACACAAAGCAGTTAAATTACAAACGATGTATGCAAAAGGTGACTGCAATTTGTTAAAGTTCTTTAAATTATATTTTAGTGACGTGTTGAAAATACTAAAGTATGTTGATAACATCAAAAGCATTATAGGCTAGCTCTTCAGATAAAATATAATACAAAACATTATAATCAATGTAAATAAAACGTTTATATGCATGGCTTGTATTTGAAATGTTTTGTGAACTGTTGGAACATTGAAAATATAATAAAGGAAGCATTTAATCTACACATTATTACATTTACATTTAGATAATAACAACAAGCAAACAAAATATTTTGTAAATGCTTACATAAGACTAGATAAGATAAAAGAGCCTAATGTGTAATATTAAATGAATTCAAAAATTTGAATGCCAAATAATTCGTTTTTTTTTAGTTGTTCAACTTAATTTTTTGTTAATAATGCAATATTCTTGCAACAATTACTACTAACTTAATTTTAAGTATTAGACATAGACAATCTGACATTATTTATAATAAAATAATCAGAAATGATGTTAATTATATGATAATATGACTTAAAAGATCTAAAACTGCATCATCATCATTGGCCCAGACCTCATTAGAACTTTATCCCTACCACTCCAGGTCTAGTTGGTATTCGTTGCAAATGTTTGCAGGGATTGGCTGCAAGCCCATCTGCCAACCCTCTTTCTTATTCGGAAATTGGGAAATGCTTGAGGAGTGCAAAATAACATACCGAATCAATATTTATCAATCTAATTATTTCCGTATTCTTCTTTTTATTATTTATTCATCCAATTTCTGGAATCATATGATATCTTAGCAATGCAAAGTCTTGCAATTCATTTTTATTTGCAACTGATTAATGCTGTGCTCAATAACAATTAATGATCATCGCGCTACATTATTATCTTATACAACAGTTTAAGTGAGTTCATGATATGCCGTGACATCTTTTCACCCAGGCAGATAATAATATACTCAACATTTTCTATAAAGAAGTAAATTTGCACATAATTTTGTTCTAAGCAGCACTACCTTTAGACAAGGAAATTATGCAACGCACGGGAAAGCGACTCACAGCAGAACCAGCAGCAAGAAGTAGCTGATTGCATTTCATATGTAATGCGATGTGAAATTGTAGGCATGTAGTTTGTGTAAACATCAACATGTTTAAATATTATTTATAAGGCAGACATGATGTCGATCATGGTAGTGGAAGTGTCGACTGCTTTCGCGTTGAATCCTGAGCTCAGCATTCCACTCTCCTGTTGTTGACTGACTGTTGCCTGTTGTAAGTGGCTAGCAACTGCAAACAACTGTTCCAAAACTAGACTTCATCTGCCTCGTTTTTATGCGCCGATTAAAGTAAAGTGTAAGGTCGACAGGGTCTTGTTTTGGACTTGGTACCAACAGGTTAACTTAGCATTAAATACCTTCAGTGCGTAAGCTATTTTCGGCGGATACTCGTAAACAAAGATAAAATCATCTACATTGATATTAAGTACAACAAAAGGTTTGTTTTCTATTTATATCAACATTGCATTATTGTCATAGTCGTCGTTGTAATAACTATTAGGAAAATCAATATTTAATGCATCATGATATTCTAATATTTGCCTATTAGCTATGTATTGTTTTTATGTAAGTGTTTGTATAACCTGCCTGCTATTTGCTTTATTGTATTGTTTAATTTTCTGTAACATATCACCTAATTGGAATTCACACATAACTAATGCAAATAGTAAATCTATGTTCATGCATATTTAACATTAGTACTACGAGTCACATACTCCACAACATGACATAATAATAAATTAAATAATCAAAACACATTCCAATTCTTCTACTACTTTTAGTTATTCCAAGATGAATGCAATTGTGCAATCAACTCGAGAAGCATTTCTCTCAGGCAAGACAAGATCAGTTGCCTTTCGTAAGCAGCAATTGAAAGCAATGCTTAATCTTCTTAATGAAAACACCAATGAAATTCTCGATGCTCTCATGAAGGACCTACGTAAAGGAAAATATGAAACTTTGTTAATGGAAATTAAGATGATCACAAACGACTTGTTAGAATATATTGCAAAAATTGACTCTTGGACTCAGCCAGATAGGCCAGCCAAAGCATTTGCCACATTGTTGGACAGTCTGTACATATTGAAGGATCCTTATGGAGTAGTTCTTGTTATAGGAGCATGGAACTATCCTCTTCAGCTATTGCTACTTCCAGTATGTGGAGCGATTGCTGCTGGTAATTGCGTGATAATGAAGCCTTCCGAACATGCAGTTGCTACAGCCGAATTCGTTCGAAAAACAATTCCGAAATATTTAGATCAAGATTGTTATAAGGTGGTTTGCGGCGGTGTGCCGGAAACTACGGAGCTGCTTCAGGAAAGGTTTGATTACATTTTTTACACTGGGAGTACAATGGTAGGACAAATTGTTCATAAAGCAGCTAATAAACATCTAACACCAGTTACATTAGAACTGGGTGGTAAAAGTCCAGTTTACATCGATGACTCTGCCGATATTCAGATGGCTGCGAAACGATTGTTTTGGGGAAAATATGTCAACTTAGGTCAGACGTGCATTGCTCCTGATTATCTAATGTGCAGTGAGAAAGTCGAGAAGGAGCTGTTGAAATGTGCGCCGAAAATTCTGGAATCGTTCTATGGAAATGACCCACAGCAATCCAAAGACCTTGGGCGTGTTATTAACGAACGCCAATTCAAACGACTGGCACATCTTATGCAGTCTGGAACAGTTGCCTTAGGTGGTGTAATGGATTCCAAGGAATTGTATATTGGCCCCACGGTTATCACCGGAGTTCAACCAAACGACCCGATTATGCAAGAGGAAATCTTCGGACCTCTCTTGCCTATAATGCGCGTCGGAAGCTACAAGGAAGCAATCACTTACATTAATCAACATGAAAAGCCACTAGCTATGTATATATTTGCTTCAAATCAATCGATTGTTTGGGAGTTTCTGAACCAGACAAGTGCTGGTGGTGTATCTGTTAATGATACTATGCTGCAGTTCACGGTCGATGGTTTTCCATTCGGTGGAGTTGGTCAAAGCGGTATGGGGAGCTATCATGGCAAATATACGGTTGATACATTTACACATAAGAAACCTTGCTTGTATAAATCGTTTAATCCGATTGGCGAGGCTTTGGCTTCTTGTAGGTATCCACCTTATAGCGATAGTAAGAGGAAATTGTTAGATTTTCTTGTTTCGAAACGGCCTGGTTGGTCGTTCCCATTTGTCTCGCAGCTGATCGCTTTTGTTTTGGGCTTGCTAACAGCCTATCACTATCAACAAGGTACTTTTAGCTCGTTCTTTCAAAAATGAGAAATATTTCTCTGTTTCCATGTAATATTAAGCAAATTTCATAGAGCTAGTGAGAAAACTTGTATCATTCGAAGTGATGGATGGAATGTAAAGTTTATTATTTAATTTAGATATTTGGTTATTCTCACTTGTTTGGTATGCAGGGAATAAAATCATATAATATTATTTGAATTATATGGTGGATGAAAGGGTGATTTCATTTAAATATTATTCATAGTCATAGGTTTGCAGTAAATAATTTTGTATTGTGATACAACATTGTAATATTAATGGTGATTGTAATCTACTAATAACTTTTGTCATGAATATATTTTTCTAAGGTCTATTTGACAACCAAACTCAATAAAAAAAATAAGTATTAAAAATTCTGAGTGATTAATTTTAATCAATATTTCTATTTACAGGATTATAATGCAGTTTTGTTTTTAAATTTTACTAAGCAAAAATGTCAATATTGGATTAAAATATTGAACACACACCCAGGAGCGGATTTACGCACAGTCGCGCACCTGGGTAGTCAAAATTCCGAAAGTGGTTGCGAAGACCTTTACAAGAGGCCTTGAACTAATTGTGCGCCTAAAGTCCGCACCACATCTAATGCACCGGCTAAGCTTGTTGTACGGGTCTGCTAATCTATTATCTATTCGCTTGCTCTAAGCCACATTTGCACACTAGTTGTCTAGCTTCAATCGAAAAACTGTTTGCAATCTTGCCAGGTTGCTAGCGGTATCGAACTGGCGCGCGTCGCAACAGGATACCGCTAGCAGCCTAGCAAAATTGCAAACAGTTTTTCGATTGAAACTAGACAACTAGTGTGCAAATGTGGCTTGGAGCAAGCGAACATGTAATAGAACAGCAGCCCCGCACAACCCGCAAAACACCGTCAACTCTAAATCCGCCTCTGCACACACCCCAAACAATCCAACGACCTGAATTGTTTAGTAAACAATCTCGTTGCTATTGCAACCCCTGACAGCATTTCCCTCATGCACATATTTTATATCCTTGCCACACGACGTCTACACAACATCTTCAAACAAAAATATATAGATAATATATAAATTACAAATTTTTACAATTTATCCTGACTAGCAAATAAAAACAGACAGAAATGGATTGGCCAAGTAAGAATGTGCCCAAAGGTAGCATCTTCAACAATGCTAAAGTGAATTACAGCCCTGAAACTACACAATTCTTGCAGAGTAAGTAGCATTTAATTTTCCAAATAATTGCAATGTTTTAAACATTTTTGATAATACTTTTCTAATGACATAATCAGCGCTAATGCAAGAAAGCAAACTCACGATGATTCAACGTAACAAAATTAATTATTCGTTACGTAATGGGGAGCCTCTACCAGCAATGCAACGCGCAACGGGTGGGAGACAAAGAAGCAAACTTTTTGAGGTAAAAATTCGCCCGGGAAGCTCTAAGCGTCGATCTTTGGAGACCATCCAACGCAGCGGCGCTTATGAACGAGATAACTTCAGACCAAATCAACCTGTGGTGGATAGAGAAAAGGCCAAGGAAGCTTTGATTAACAAAATGGCATACGGTAATTCAAAGCCAGAGTCTAAAGAGAAAATTATACGGGCAAAGAGAAGCAATGAGTCTCAGCCTGAAATCAATCGTTATGAAGAATGTACGTATGAATTGAAATATTGAAAATGAATAAAATATGTATTTATGATGTGTATCATTTTTGGATTCGCAGTGAGAAGGGAGATAAAAGAACGCGAAGATTGGCTGGCAGAAATGGAGACATTGGGGGAAGGCCCTAAATATCGGGGCTTGATCCGTTTGCAGATTTTGGAGCGTCTCAAAGAAATCGAATCGCTCAAAGTGCAAAAATAGAAAACGGCATTGTAAATAGTCAATGGGGATGGGTGAACTTAAGAAGAAAGAAAATGAAGAAGGAATATTTATTCATATAATTTACAAACTCGTTCGTTCTTAATACATGAATAAAAAGCGATGGAAGTAATCTTTGATACATTTTTATTCCTCGAATCAAATGAAGTTATTATTTTATCTTTGTATAGTTTATTTTGTTTGGTATTTCCTGTTTAATGCTAATGTTCACTTGTGTTAATAGGTTTCAACGTGTGAGAGTCTTGCAGAAATGTCAATCAACTAAGACGTTTGTTGAAAAATAAACCGATATAATTAATCAGTCACCGAACAGAACCCGGCCACCGTTCGGTACACCATACACTCGAAAATAAGACACATAATTAAATTCCCACAAAAAAAAAACGTTGATAGTGGTATTGTGCAACCTTGTTTTAAACAAAATTCAAAGTTCCTTTGTGCTGGCATGCAGTTAAACATTGAATAACAATAGCAATATTGTTTATGTATTGCATCTATTCTTATCGTGATAAGATAACACTGCATGACTATTATGTCTTCTTCAGTGTAAGTTCATGTTTGTCATTGAACTGGTGAACACCACGTTCTTAAACGTCCGTCCGCCGCGTATTAAAATTATTGTTTCTTCAAATTATTGCAAATTGCTTGTGATTAGGGCTTACAATTAAAAGTTATTTAATGCCAGCTGCGTTTTCAATCGTTTTTCATAATATACCAGCAAATATTCGATGATAGTACGTGTTGTGATAGTGCTTAAATTGAAGTGAAGAATGCACCCAGCATAATGGAATAAGGAATTCAGCCTAGCTTTTGGAATCAAGGTAAATTCCATTCTAATATTTATTTGATAGCTGGTTATTCGTAAGGGACCCATATCGTCATGTGACATAACGGAATTTTCTACTCGAAGTGATGATATCGTCAGTGATATCGTAATCGACGTTTGACAAAAATTCTTAATGTTTAAGGTCCCCTGTGCTAGATACAACCTTACTACAATAAGGAAAGAGATAAATTTTGTTAAAGAATTTGAAACCTTAAAAACATTTACAATGTTTTTGTTTACATTCTTGCAATTTTAGGGCTAACCACTCGCTGAATGTAAAATATTAGGCTTTTCTTAAAAACTAATGAAATTATACAATCACTGAATTACATATAAAACAGTTTTTAAACTTATTCACAACACTAACAATTTATTTGGATAATTTTGTAGGTAATTCAGGATCAAAAGTATCTGGAACAACTTCATCACCTCTTGAAACGGCTCTAATTGTTGATAATGAACATTGACGATGGAAATAACGTTCAAACTCAGAGGGTTCAACTCCCGCTTCCACAAGATGTAAATAGCTGACAATAAGACAACCCTCGTCATATCTTCAGATAGATTTTCTTTTTAGGTGCCACTCAGAATGGCGAAAAGAAAATATGAAAACAATATTGATGACTTTTGGGCCGTAAACTTACGACATCGTAGCACTTGTATCTCAATTAGACTTCGTAGAAATCCGCTCAAGAAAATATGGAATACTGAAACGACTCATACCGTTTATCTTATGGTTTCAATCGATATGAACGAACTTAATTCTGGTAGGATGTATAGGTCATTATATTAATTCAAATAATTGTAAGTAATTTCTGAATTCATTTTGATTTTAGATCACTTGAAGTCCAGCGTCTACACAACCAAAACTAGCTCTGGAGGACAACTTGAGCAAGAACCTGGTAATTTGGATACCATCAGAAAGTATCGTTACGGACTAGGACATTAGAAAGAGTACACAATTTTGAAGGGGATTACTCCAGCTATGTGAATCCTCAGTCTGCTAATATTGTTAGGTAACTGAATTTAAAAAATCATTGTATTATTTATTTTATCGTGCAATTTCTAACATGTGTGTTTCCAGGTGAAGTAAACTGTAATATTGAATAATTTTTGTGTTTTTAAAAATGTTTGCAGACACTAGTTAAAAACAGACAATCAACACGCAAGCAGCATCGCCATTGGATGATTAACAAACAACGAGGGACTTGCCAGTAGCAGCAAACAACGAGAGGCTTAGAACATAGGGTTTAGAAATAAGAATATAAAACATGTATAATTGAATATTTATTTATTAATACGTAATATATTGTAATGCTCGATCGAATTTCATGTACAAATATGGCATGAAGTTCGGTCAAGTAAAACTTTTTTAAAGTTTGACACCAAAATGTATATAAGTATAAGTTTCAATTTTGTTCCTGCAAGAAGTGTCGGTAGCCTAGTGGCTACAGTGCCTGCTTTATAGCTGGTGAATGCAGGTTCAAGTCCTGCAGCCGGCCAAATGAATAAAAAGACATAAAATAAATACATTTTTGCATTCAATTACAATTATTTTAATAAAAATTCGACACCCTTTCCCCTTGATTCTTTTAGGAGAAGGCTTCCGGCCCAATCGCGGTTTCGTAGGTCCGGCTCCAACCAAGGCATGGTTCGGACTACGCCTCACCACCAGTCTTCGCAGCCACAATTAGCAAAAAGGAGTAGGAGAAGTCATTAGTAATCTAATTACTAATGACTATTACCATCAATGGTGCTCACCTCATCATCGAGACTCGGTGAGTACCATTGATCGTCATTCAATGCAGCTGCTGGTGATGGTCTCTCGTACATGCTGTGGCTTATGGACTTGGTGTTCAGGTGTGTTGTATCCTGAACCGCCAAGTCCTTATGCCTTTTGCATGCACGAGATCCCATACACTTACGGCCGTATTGAATGACGCTCATTTGCAACCAATGTAATTCTAAGTCCGACTAAATTAAAAAGTAATTTTTACAGGCAGCAGGATTCGAACCTGCAACACCTGCTTACAAAGCATGCACTCTAGCAACAGAGCCATCGACTCTTCTTACTAAAACAAACTTGGAACTTATACTTATAGTTATAACCGAGTCTGACTTGGAAAATATTTACTCGACCGCAATTGCATACAAGTCAGATGCATGCACTTGCGATCGAGTATATATCATGCTATCAATTACACAATGTTGTTAACTAATTGACCCAATAACATATTTCTGCAGGGCCATTCACCACTATAGATAATCCCTGATGGCAGCAGTTCCTCGCTAGTTGTTTTTGCTAAGAGTCTTCAACTCCCTCATGGGTAATGTCTCGCTGCTAAATGCCAAGATGTATGCAAGCCGCTCACAGGCATTTCGTTCATCATATGTGTTTCATTCCTCACTGTTGTTGCTGCATGTATGTTTCAAGAAATTTAATAGCCTCCCTGTTGAAGCCCAGGATGTGTGCTGCAACGAAACTGAAACTTATATTTATATCTATTTTCTAGTAGGAAAATGTTACTGTTATACCTTTACCTCATAAATGTACCTAATATGTTACCACATGCAGCAAGCCCCTATTGCTACCAAGTCACCCTTTTTCTATGACAATGAATCACTCCTGCTAAGGTCCTCGCTAGGGTTGCAAATCCCATGATGCCTGCTGGCGTTGACTGAATGATTAAACTCCTAGCCTACATACATTCAACCAAAAAAATTAAATATATTAGAAAGACGAAACATTATAATTAATTTGGTAAATCCTTGGCATTACATTTAATACTTAAATATTCCTTTAAATCAGTCAATAGGACAATAACTGATACTGCAATTTCCTTTCATATTACTTCAATTATATTTCAGCTCTTTCTGAAATATTTCAAAGCATAGGATCCATATGAATTATTGATTCTTACTTTCATATCAATTTAGTTTCGGTAACACATTTAGCAAACACTTTAATAGCTGTGTTACTCTAGCTAACATGACAGCAAACCAATTTCAGTAGCTTGTTTGATTGCAAGAAGATGGTAGTCATGTAACCATTGCTAGTCAAAGTCTCCTGCAATTAAATATGCATGAATTATATATTTCTAAGACTTGAGTATAAATTACTTCTATATGCTGAAAAAAATTATCAACAAATGATTAATATTACCTTTTCTAAGCATATGCACTGCGGGCCGCTTCTATAGGTTAGACGTTGTTTCACTGGTAATTAAATTATACGTTACGTGTATTGCCTAACATGAAACTGAACACTGTAGTAGAAGCGGTAAACAATAACTTGGGTTTCCAATTAATTGTTCGTCGTCCATTTAAGATTTTGTTCACCAAAATTTCTCTACGTGCCGTTATGGATTATTTTCGCCTGTTTAAAACACGAAATGCATCATTTAATTTATATTCAACGCTGATTGGCTGCTAAGATTCTCAAGAGACGGTTGCCATAGTTACACTACATGCAAGTCCCATAAGAGCGGCCATTTTGACGTGCTTCACTCGCTCCGATTGGCCGACAACTCCAATGGAAGACTGTTTCAATCATTAACCAATGATAATGCCGTATTAATTATCACCCACAGCGTTGTCACTTTATATCCGATTTATAAAATTCTGCAGGATGACATGGAAACTTGGAAGTAGTTTCCAACGATATATCAATCATATGGGTTTCAATAAGTATGAACGTGTTGAGGGCGAAATCGTTCATTAGCTTGCTTTGTCATTTGTTTAAAAATGGACAGTTTTAGTTTGGCTTGATTTAACGGGTATTTAGCTATTACTAGCTATTTTTAATATAAAATACAGCATATATGTTGTTTCAGTAAATGACGTAATTAAGTTTTGTTGTTGTTACTGCTGATTTGCTTGCTTAATGTAATCAAATTAAATGAAATATGATCTTACATACTTAAACATTAATACTTAAAGAGAATACTATTTTTCCATTGTATATTAGGTTTCTTACGAGTCTTCCCACCAGTTGATATTACAAGCAATCGAGTGCAATAAAAAATAATAAACAAATATTTATTTTGAATTTTAATTTGGGGCTGCCTTATCGAGAAATTGGATACAATCAGATGAAAATTATTGCTGCTAACGAGATTGAAGAAAAACTAGTTAATGCAAGACGCAAAAAGCATCTATTTGATTATGAAAAAGCTGCCGATGATGATGATGATGCTTACAGAAGAGAAGAAATTTACAATAAACTTTTTCTATTATATTTTAGACATTACTTTTTAATGCATTGATGAACCGTAACTGAAATTTTGATTTTTACATTTACAAACTTAAAACTTCGACGAATACGTGGTTGCAAGTTATTATACCCGTCTTTAACTTAAACTTTCTGTATTAAGTGATATTTGATATCAATGGAAATTATCTTCAAGAAAAACTGCTTGATAGTTGAACTGACGCTCCCTGTATCGGTCGAATAAAAACGTATTGAAAAAATTCGTCGAGTCATTGAAAGCTTACGAATTAGGCTTTAATTTGAATTGGCTGCCACACTTGACTATAGTTTACTTATTGCCGAATTTGCAAAAATGGAGGTCAGTAGCTTAAATTTGTAACGTTAAGATCTATTTATTTTCGTATAGGGATCGTTTGTAATGAATAATATCAAATCAAAATGAAATATATATTTATTCATCTTATATATATCTGACATTTCAACAAAATAAAAAATAGTATCCAATGTTAAACAAGTTCCTTTACAAATTCATATAATGCAACAATAATTCGTGTAACTTCAATATCATATATACACATATTTCCACTTGTCAAGTATCTGCATCACATCAATTCGTTCTACTTAACAATTGATCGATATTAAAACGCACAATAAAAAAGTAAAACATGACAGTTTTAATAAAATAGAAAAAAGTTAAGTTTATAAAAAATATAAAAATAAAATAGGTAACAAGTAAATTGAAATACTCTTTGATCAACATAAACGAAACAAAAATGAACGAACAACAAAATTTTGCGATTGCAACGGCAGCAACAGAAAGCAAAACAAAATAGCGCATAGTCCTTTCTCATTGGAAGCGTCTGCAATAATAACCGAGCTCTTTGCACATTTGGCAATGCAATTGAGGGTGCACTTTGCTCTGATCAGAGACGTCCAACCCGTCGGGCTTCTCCAATGGTCGCTGCTTATGCGGGTAAACGTTAATATGACACTTGATGCATTCCTGACCCTTGTTAGCCCAAGAGTTGCCTGACATCCACTTTCGCTTGCAACGAGGACATTTATATTCGCCAAAACAGCGCTTTCGTCCTTGATACGGAGTCTTGCCTTCACCTTTTGGTCGAGCCTGCAATCAATTAAAAAGAAGGATATTATTACAAAAGTGGTCCGCGAGATTTAAACTATAAGTTTACTGTAGTAAATCATGTAGTAATCATCAACATACCTGAGGACAGTCTTTGATGTAATGGCCCTTCTGGAAGCACAAATGGCACAGATATGTAGGCGGCGGACGTTTAAGATGTCTCCGCTCGCCGATGTTCATCTCCGCCAACTGATCGGATAAGTCGGTAAGCGGGTCGTGATTAGCGGTCGTATTCGAGCTGAAATTGTTGTACACATTGTACGCGGCAGGATATTGCGAAGAGAACGGACTCCACGTTGGTGACAACAGCTTGTGCTGAAAATGAGGTTCATTCACAAAACAATGCTGCGGAATAAGAGAATTTGAGATTCACCTGATATTGGTCGTTGCCATGATCCATTGATGTCATGTACGAGATCCAACCGCCGGTGGTAAAAGAATTCTGATGAGGGGTGGTCGTGGGATGGTGGTACAACGAATTCGAGAAGTCGTTGTGTCGCTTGATCGTCAAATTACCACTGAGCGTGCCCGGTGACGACATAATCGTCGCGGTCGGTGCCATCGAGTCGACTGAAACCAAAACATCATTTTCAGACACGCCGAGAGAACAGAGTCGCTGCTATGCAACTGCCGATGAATTATAAGCATTATCCCATAAACAATCCAAGATAAACAAATAAGAAGTGACTAGTTGCTCTTTGCTGTCGGTGCTCAAATATACAAATCGCCTAGCGTGGAATTTTGTCGAAAAATACAAACGTATGAATTAGGTTTGGAGTGATGAATAATCTTACACTGTGAAATCGACATACATTGTTGTTCCATATATGCATAGGTATACCTTCCTTTGATAACATGCTGCAGTGTCTTATAATTATGAATATTATAAAAATAAAAGTAAAATGTACAACTTGATTGCGTATTAATTATCGTTAGTATAAACATAATGTGTCATAACATAGAAGTGCCATATAAATTAAATGCATTTCGCAGTCGAAGTAAATAACAGTCAACATGAAACAATTTAAATTATATCAAATCTCTGTAGTAGTCAAAAATTATAAATACAAAATTATAATTTGGCCGGGTTAATTGTATGCTTGGCAGCGTATCAAAAAAAGGCCACATTTCCATTTCCTCGAATAAAATCCAAAACCAAAGACACCCGTCTTTTGGGAGTCGCGACACCTCCGCACTACCACAAATGATAAGGAAATGGATGTAGTAACTTCACCACTCATCCGATAAAGTAGAAATTTGGGCAAATCCAGCCTTACCTGGTCAGAGACGGAACCGTTTGGCACTTTTCGGGATAAAAGCGACGGAACTGCGTGCCACTAGTTCGGCAATTAAGTTCACTCACACCGCGATTGTACTACGCGCACATTTCGACGTCGATTTTGGGAATGAACATGGAATTACGTTTGCTGATACCCGATGAAAAATAGAAGGCAGGTTTTGTGCCTGTGCGTCGCACATGAATGTGTAGATGCGGGGCAAGGAATCCGAGATACACTGGGCATACGCAAGCGGGAACACTTGTCGGTCTCACATTTGGATTTTTGTTGGAAAAAATCGAATAAAACTTGTGCCGCACAAGAAATGCAGTTGTGTGAGGAGAGCGGAAAGTAGGGGAAAGCTCCCGGCTTAAAATAAGTCGGCCGCGAATGCCAGCGCCGGCGATCGGGGATCCCGCTCGAAAAGATAGATTAAGATGCGAAGACGAAAAAAAAAAAAAACGCGGAGAGCGCGCGCATTTTCGCCGCCACCTTCAAATGCTTAGCGTCACGTGAAGTGCTTTGCGCGTGGCATAGATATATTCATACATCGACATTGGCTCTTATGCTCGTCGATGCTGGTGCCCGAAACTTGTGGTGGCATGTTTGTTGATACTCATGAATCACGTTCGGATCGTTTTTGCTGGCTCAGCGTCTCTCCCTCGCAATTACTTCAATCCGTCTTATTCAAAATGCGAATACCATGATACAAACAAAGGATCATTTCATTCCAGATTTATTAAGTGGCCGGTTACAACGATAAGAAATAATGCAACTTTGTGGAATGGCAAGCGGTATTATGCGTAATAAAAGATCTACAGTTTGTTAAGAAAGTGCATGTATTTTGCATATATTCACCCATGGAGGGACCTGCGTGGTTGATTTGATGTTATCTAAATGATGCATACATTCTCAATATCATTAGCTTTATTTTGGATTCTATTAGCTTTACTCAGAAGTTAGTACAGTACAAATTGTCTCGATTTTAGCTAACTAGGGGGTTACCATGCGGTGAGGTAAAAGCAAGACTGCCATCTTTGAAAAAGCTGCTTTATTAATTCTTCTACAAGCTATCTAGCAATAGCAATGTAGTTCCCTACAAAGCATTGACTAAGTTTTGACTAAGCTCGACGAGAGGCCGCGACCAGTTATTTGAGTTTGATTGCTATTTAAGCTCTGTAGTTCTCTAGTTTTCATAAATATAATATCCAAGCAACCACCACACAACTAGACATATTTTCGTTCCTACAATAATTGTTCATAGAATCATAAACAATATTTTTTATTGCCTATAACGCGGTTTATTTATTACACTTTTATGTCCATATTAAACTTACTTTAAATGAAGGTTAACAAATGCATTAACAGTGATCGATGTAGAGTTGTTTATGCAAATAATTTATTATTTATCCATAGGTATTTATTAAGATATTGTTTAATTAAAGTTAAATGTTTTAAATTTATTTTCAGGATAAACAATTTAAAAAAAAATTGACATGTACATAACAAAAACAAACAAAAATATTTTCATAAAACAATTGCTAATTACTGAATATAAAGTTTGAAATGAACAACACGCAGCGAGTCGACCGCACAGTACTTTGCATAACGAAGGATGCGCGCAAAGACTAGATAATAACGAAAGGAAAGGGGAAATCGTTGCACAGCGGCGATCAAGTCGTTTTATTTTGTTTAAAATTTTTTAATTAACTGATAGCTTAATCTTCACTTGGCAAAAGAACGGCGGCTTCGATTAGAATTCGCGGAGAAAGACAACGAGCTGAACCCGCTTGCTTTTGAAGAAAATATAAACTGTCGGGTTTCCACAACGAGCAGATAACATGCTACTTTGATATACGATCAATTAGTTAATCATAATCTTATATAAATTAATGATGTTTAATGATGAATAATGTTTATGCATGTCCAATAAAGAAAGCATCTTATACCACTCAAGTGTTTAGTTATATAAACCATCATGCTAAATATATAATATTACCAATATATTCCTGTAAACATGCAAACATATTTAAAAAAATCAAATAACTGGATAGATGATTCTCCTCTCCTTCATCTTTTTCTTCTATATTTTCGTTGTTCCAAACACCTCACAGTCGAATTCTCGTTACTTGCCTTTTTCATGTTGAAGGGTGAAAAATCACCGTCGATTTATAATAATCACTGGAAACGCTAAACGCTCCATAGGCAAACTCGAGCGTCGACTCGAAATCAAGCTGGGTGATGTGTGTGCCATGAAATGTGCCTGCTGGAAACGGTGAACGCGATTTAAACACGAAAATTGAATTTTTAACACATCGCGCATTGATTAAAGAGGAAAATTATTCCTTCTTTCGAAGCGCATTCGTTAAACGGCGCCCATCATGATTCAGGAGGAACCGCAGAATTAACGTTTTGAAATTGATTTTGAACAAGGACAGTGGAAACCTTACACTACACGTTGCAACCATTCAAGTAGACAAAGACGGAATGCTCTCGTAAACGGTAAAAAGGATAATTTATGAGCTGTTTATACCAAAAGTGTTACAATTTACAAATTGCCAGTGATTAGTCAATGTTTTGTGGTCGCGTTTCGACATTCTTATAAACGGGGCGTCGGCGTCGGGTGGCTCGATCTTCTTCACCGACCGCAGGCCACGAAACGAGAAACAAAGTGGCTTCGGTACAATATTGAAAACAACACCACAAGCTTTTTCGTGTTTGGAAGCGGCAGCCACCTACGTTCGCTTCTATTATGTACTCTTTCTGTTCGACCGGATTTCGCGAAAATTTTAAATAGTTTTTAGCCGCATTTGCCGCAACGCATTTAAACGTCTCAGCGCAGGTCCTCGCTTTTTCTATCAAGCAAACTCCGTTTTGGATGAGCGTTGATTGATTGCCATCCATTTGTTAACCACCATGCGAGCAACAAATCTCCAACACTACTGTTGTTTAGTTAAACGTCAGTGCAAATGCAGCGGGCGCTTGAGCATGGTGTGCTCTTGCAGCTGGAACAAATGAAATAAAATAAATTATTGTAAAGTGTAAGTCAAACCCGTTGAAATCCGACGAAGGCGTGCGGAAGGTTCTCATGAAGCTGAGCTTTTGCGGTCGGACGATTGTTTCTTCGTATTTTGACTTCTTGAAAGTCGCGTAATAAAGCTCGCTTATTATTAACTCACAACATCAACTCTTGAGCGCGCTCGCTTGCAAGTCGTGCACTTTAGCAACACCTATTTCCATGTTTTACGTTTTACGTTTCTTCATTACCACTGCGCTTCCTTCAGTGCGTAAGATGTGGTGTCGCAGGCGCAAATCGTCTGTTTTTGTCTTTCGAGTCGGATTAAAGTATGCCATTGCTTTGCAGCCAATCATCGATACTTGATTTTCGACTGGATAAGGCCGGATGTTTTATTTCAGCGAATTGTAGATATTTTACAAAAGATCTTGTAAATTTGTTGATATATTCAGGATTTCATAAGAATAGGTAACAATAATCTAGTTATAACTGTTTAATAACACTCGTCGCGATTACCTCCAACGCGTAACATAGTTTTCACCAATGGTAAAATAAAATGCTTTTAGTTTTACAGCATACATACAATGCCTCTGAGAAAGAATGGCTGAAATAAGGTGAGAAGTTAGAAGCGCTCGTAAGTAACAAAAATGAATTGGAAATGTTTAATAGTTTTTCTGCGAACGCTTATTTAGTTAATATTAGTAATGGCACCGATAGGTAATGAATTACGTAACGAAAATAAATCATATTTACTATTAACTATTGCGCATTGCTTATTCTTGATGTTTAACGCTTGCTTGCCGCCTTTAAGCCATAAGTTGCAATTGCTGTTTAATTATTTGAAATATGACAAGAATTTCATAGAAAAGAAGAAGCTTGCTTTGATGTAAGTACTATAAATATTAGCTGATCAGGTGTATTCTGAAATTATTGGTCATCATATTGACTATATGAGTGTTGAATGCAAACATCTACACACGGCAGACTCGATACAAAATCGGATAGATTTCAGCAATTCTTGGGTATCATCGTGATCTAAATTAGGCGATGGTTTAAATTAGACTACCTTCGCCTACAATTTTCATATGATATGCTTTCAAAAAAGTCTGTAAAATTGCAAACAATGTATGATTACAGTTAGGCTATTTATGCAAAGTTTTCTCTAAAAAAAATGCATAATCACATACGTTACAAAAACAAGAAAAAAATAACGTATTCAACGTTCATACTCTATATTCCATTAAACGCCTATAAAATAACCCACTCGCTACTAGCTAACTCACATAATATTTGTGCGAGTTGTGGAACGACACGACAGGAAAATCAATATTTTGATGTATTATATTTCAAGAGTTCTGCTTAGCGTATGCATAAGCTATTTCGGGTCTCTGTATTATAAGATATTTTTTGATATTTCTCAGAGATTCGCTCGACTCACTGGGAGCGCAAATTGGGATTTTTTGTGCAAACCTAATCGCCTAGTGAGAAGACATGGGATCAGCGTGACACCATGAAGTGAATTTGACAAAATCTCGTCGCACGTCGCAGCTTAATGTCACATTGTCCGCACAACAAAGATTAACTTTTTAAATCCGCACAACCAACAAATACCCTTTCGTCAGCGAAGTTAAGACGTTGGCAGACGCTTTCCAGCAAAACATCTAAACAAACAAACGTCAACATTAATATATGCACGAGAGGATCATCGTCGTGCGGAAAGTGCGCAAATTGTGGCTGCAAATTGAAAAACAGATTAGCTGCCGATATGTGGCTAATGCCATTTGCCAATGGGATCTTCAGATTAACTCCGCAAACATGCCTTGCGGATATCGATGCTTTGCAATGTACCTGGTTGATCAGTTTCGAGAAGGTTCTTGTTGTCGTGGGCTTTGCTCGTGATGATTTCTTCTATTCTACTTCAAAGAGAAGTGTCACTCGGCGATGAGTTCATGCGTACATGAGTATTATGTAAGTACCTTGGATGATACTTATCCCTTCTGCGTTTTGAAGGAAACTGACAAAGATTAAATCATATTTTTTTATATTTCAGTTTGAAGGTTTATATATATTAGTTCAATTTATTAAGTTAAAGTTTATTATTACTAATTAACTTCATTAAAAAAAAAACTAAAAACTCTTAAAGCTGTATTATGCTTTCTGCAGTTTGCTATTTAATTTTATTGTGTTTTATTTTTATTTCATTCATTCCGCAGTTTCGAAAGCTCGGACTTGCGGAGTTCATTAAAAAACTAAATCGGTGTGACGTCGAAAAAATCACGTCGCCTTATTTTTCATTTAATATTTTTTAATGTTTTTCTTGCGGGTGCTTTTATTAATGTTCGTGCACCGGCGCTCCACTCTTCATTTGCACTTGAGTAACTGCAGCGCCAAAATTGCGGCAAGAAAACGTAAAAAATAAAATTGATTAGCGTCGAGCGAAATCGACGTTCGAATCACATTCAAATGCAATTTCACGTCGGCAGCTGGAGCGAGCAAATACACCAAAAATCAACGACTTCAAAGCGCTCTTCGCTCGATTCAACGCTCGGCGTCGTGCCAAATCTTGCGTGTGGCAGAACCAACAACAATGAACGAACAATATTAATAAAGAACAACAAAGTAATGTAGGACGGACGAAGTCGTAGAGCGGAGCTCAGTTTAACAGCAACAGAGAACAAAACGAAATAAATAGTGCATTGAAGAAACAGGCAGAGGAAAAGAAAAGCAGGGGCAAGAAGGAGCCGAAGAAGAGAAAAAAATTCGGATAATTCGGCGTGAAAATCTTTGTTAGAGAAATCTGCTTCTGACTTCCGATATGCTCCAAAGTGCTGTAGCAGCCATGCCAACCCAATATCCTCGTTGCACGTGCGTCCAGCTCCTCGTTCTGCTTAGTCGAGGTTTAACTTTGTGATTAAGTCGCGGATTCCGGCTTTTGCTCATATCGCGAGCGGCATTTTGGCATTTTCAGCATTTCGTGCGATCCCTGAGCCTGCATGCATTGCAATTGTAGTTTGCTCTACAGCTCTCTCGGTGGCATTATATGTGCATTATCCGGGAGTGCTTGCTATCAGGGCATATATTGTAACGAGTGATCTGTGGCACAGGGTGGTCCGTGACATCCGTGCTAATCGACATTGAAAGCGCCGTCGTTGTACCTCCGGCAGATCAACAACGAGCCAGGAGCAACTGGCAGCGCGCAAACAAAACGGCGACGAATTAAGATGGAAAATGCGGCGTGAAGCGTGGAAGCATTTTTCGCTTTTTCTAAACGACGGCGAGCCACGAGGGGAGACATGTATCTACATACACGTTCATACATCATCTTATATATTTATGTCGAGTTTAAACGTTTGCGAATGCGGCTCAGCTGCCGTCGACCAACCCGATGGTAGCCACCCCTGGTGTAATCGCGGCAGGATGATGGGTGCGCACCCATGTTTGACGTTATTATTCTAATCCGACGCGACCATCTCTGGTTGTAGCTGAAATGGTGGCGCGTCGTTGATTTCTATTTATGCGATGCGAATGCTGATGGTATTGATTTACTAATGGTAGCGATATATGTAGTGTGCTGCATCAGTTCGGTTGCTTCTTCACAATGGTAATAGTTAGTCGCCCTCGTGTGCTGCAGTTTGCGCATTGCGAAGAAGTTCCGCACTGGGAAAATTGTTTCGATCCCCTAGTTAAACGTAACTAACGCGACCTAACTAATGCTGATCTCATGCCTGGTTATATGCATTAGTTCGTGTTAGGTGATTATTAGAAAATCCAAATATTTTTGTTATTTTTAAAGGTATTCGTGTGACAAAAATATTGGACTTGCGCTGATGTACTTCATTCTTTTCTACCTACGCATCTTATTTTATTCGCTGTCACGCATACATCTTATTTTACTTACTTATCTCTTTGCATTTTTGATCGGTAATAGAACCAATCGGTTTGTTTAATCATTACATCTATTTTGAAATACTTAGCTTATAGTGTAATGTAAATTGTGTAAAATATTGATGAATGGTCATAAAATATACCCAATTGACTTGGTTGTTGTTGTCATAAAATTATTTTTCAAAAATATTTCAAGTTTTCTTAAGAGGCTCATTTGCCCGAAGAATTGGTTCTCCTGGGGGTTCGGTTTGAAACGGGCAGCAAGGAAAAGGTGAGGTCGAATGCGTATTGATTTTGGTTCGTGACTGATTACGGCCAGGATATTTGAAACTTTTACCAAATTCGATAAATAATATACGACCTTACCGTTGCCAATTTTGCAATTTTTGCCTTCACCTCGATATATAAGCCGCAAAATTTAGAGTACGTTCTTCGAAATTTTCGAAATTAACTTTAAAATATTTTGACAGGGACATAGTTTTAAGCGGCTATAAAATTACGCAAAAAAAACGCTTACCTAGTGATCACAATCAATCTCGGCGCTAACATGGAATTGCAAATGATCCTCTTAAGATCGCATAATAAGTATATGTATAATTACCAATAAATATAAGTTTAATAATGACTAGGTAATTAATTGCCTACTTTACATCAAAGTATGTATATTAAACTCAGGTACCGACATTATCTACGCACAATGATTGTTCTTTAAAATATCCTTGCAGACCATGAGAAGCAAAACTAATGAAAATAGCATGAAGGAAGGATGAGTCCGTTCTTAATCGCAATCGCTATGCATGTAAAGTGGAATAATTAGGTTGGGCATGCCTTTTTAACGTTTCAACGTTTCGCACCTTAGCACCGGGCGTACGAAACCTTTATTGGATGAAATTTGGAATGCGTGTTTGCCGCGATTCATGCAGGCATTATGCCAGTGGCACGAATTAGATACGATTCAGTTCGGATATTTATTTAGGCAATATTTACTTTTGTGCTTGTTCCAATCGCAAAATGTCTGCAATGGTGTAATTAATCGGTTAATATTTGGAGAAACTAAAATTTGGCATTTCTTTAAGAGCCTACACGATAAAAAATGTTGTTTTGAGTGATAGGGGAAAAAACGTAAAAAGGCCAAATTAAAGTGAGGTTTTGGACATTTTCGTGGAAAAATACTACAGACTGTGAATCGGCTCTAATCTCGTTGCAAAGAGCGCCTCAAGACGCACATTTTGGTATAAGGACCATTTTTTTATGATTGGTTGTTTAGAAGTTTTCTCTTTGTCTAATTGCACCTCAATAAAAACAATTAAATAAATATATAATAAGAAATAATTGAATAACTTAATTAAAACCAACTACCGCAATCAATCCTGCTACTAGTCAGTCGCTAAGCAACACGAAGTGCATCGTGATTGTCGGAGGGCTTCCGACTTCTCTGTCCGAAGCAACTGCTCATATCCAGCAACAACAACACGACTCGGTAAGCTCTATAATTTAATCAAATCGTTAAGGTGGTGTTTAGCTCATCATAATTATCGGTTGTGAAACACTGTGCGTAACCTTCCTCCTAATGACCACTTAATACCCCATATTTAACACGGGATGTTGTTCTCTTCTCTCTTAGCTCCGTTTAGAGTTTAAATCACAATCGCAGGTGTGCAATCTGCGTTGATATCTTGCGCAGAAGCGACTCCCAAATCTAGGGCAAACCTACCTCAACCCTTGCACTATTATCACCACCCTAGATTTACGCCCAGTCGCCTTTCTTTGCAAAGCATCCCTATGCGACTCTTCGTTTCGTGTGTGGCACCCTCGGAGTATATCATACCATCCCATCGTTGTTGTCCCGAGTAAGTACGTACTACGTAGACAAACAACGGAATACATATCGTCGGCCGTACTATTACCGGCGGCCATTGTGCGCGCATTGTCGCAAAGTCATTTAGTCGATGCGTTCGGCAAATATATCAAACACGCCTGTCAACAGTTACGACGGGATGTCGCATTCGTAGCGTGCGGGCTCCAAATTCGCAGCTCTTTTTCTCGATTGCTAGGGGACAGGTATAGGTGTGTCGATAGGCTCTAGGTGGCGGTGTTTAAGCACAACGACGCACGGCGTACAGCAACCCACGACATTGTCCCATTGTTGACTACAATGGTCTGTCTCCAAGTGCTTCCACTGTGGGGGGTCGGTTTGTTCACAGCGCGAGCTTTGGGGGGTCTTGTTTTAAATCGTAGCTGATAGATTAACCTTAGATTAGTTTGCAATCAATTCATGCAAGCATATACTTGATGTATGGAAGTAATTGCAATTTTTCAATTTGGAATTAAGTAAATACAGTTATATGAAATATTTGGTAAAACGATATCATCAGAAATGGTTACTAACTTATCAAAATAATCCTGTGTTTGTACTTAATGCCTTTATTAATTTTATTATGCTCTCCTCTCAATTTATTTATTATTCTCGTAATTTAATTGGTTATAAAACAAACTAGTATGCAGTCGGCAATAGTTGGCGATCGCCTCTAGTTTACTAACTCGTGTGCACATTCTGCAGATAATTTATACCTAGAACAAAGTGGCGTTCTTGGCATCATTTCGCATCGTGTGTGTCGGTGCTGCAAGAAGCACATACGCGTTCGACTGCTGCAGCTTGATCGCGCCTCAACATAGTAGTTGAAGATGATTTCATGATGATGCACGATGATCATCGGCAAGGGGTGATTTACAACCGTCCATTACTACAGTAGTCAAATTGCTATTCATGGCTTCATGATTCTCTCTGCCTTCACTCTTCCGAGTTGTCCGTCCTCGTTCATCAGCATTTGTGGAACTATATACGAGTGCCTTTGATTCATGCACAGCATGCATCATCTTTATATTTCATTTCGTTTTTCACCAGAGCTGGTGCTAGTAACCAATTAATATTGGCTCATATAGGACATTAATGTTGATTATACTTTGTGTCAAGTTCTGTTCTAGTTCAATCTTTGGAATTACACAGAAAAATTTAAATAAATTGATACTGGTATATGGACACCTTAATGGTTACATTCAGGTAATATTCTAAATTTTATGACTGCACTTATTATACACATTATTTAGGACCATGAAAATGAACAAATCACATTAGATATATTTATTGTGCGCTTTGAAAATTATACCTTGACCAGCACTATAACTGAATACAGAAGTCTAAAACTCAATAATAAGTTTCGCAGTAATGGGTCATAAAACAATAAAAGTTTATAAAAATTGCAACTTTCTATGGCTACGGCCCTATACGCATTCTGTTCATGCAACTATTGAGTTCCATTGTGGAGAAGCTTTTGAACAACATAATGCAACAAAGGCCATCCATAATTGAGCAAAAGTTTTGCTTCCGTTTGGTGCTCTGAATGCACGGCGCTGCGTCGCCGAAAACACCAAACTTCGATTGATTTACAGTCCAACCTGTTTCGTCTTACACATTAAGTTGGTACTAAATGTAGAGAGCAATACTTAGTTATCTCTGCTGTGAATATATGTACTGCAAGGTGGACACTGTTAAACTTTGCAGAAGAAGATTCGTTGGAAGAAGACAAGTATGTAATAAAATTTTGAAAATTTCTATTCATCCATGATGGCAATAAATACGTCAGAAGTATAGATGGTTGTATTGTGTGCTTCCAGTTTTACGATGTTTCCAATAATTGTGACGATTCGCCTGCATCTTAACCGCGGCTTTTTATTCATTAACATGCCCGATGATGTAAAAATCTTGACGATATGATGGTAAAACAAAATGAAGCGAAGTTTCGGTGTAAGTAGCAAACGCATGCGCAATATGAACGCAACGCAAGTGCTTTAATCGTTTTTCTGCGAAGCGTATAACTCTAAATCACCACAACAAATCAGGATATTTATAGTAGCCGAAGTGCATAGAGTAAGCTGAAAAAAAGGAGAGAAAAAAAAACTGCGCATATATGTGAAACCTTTTTTTATATTTTCAATAAAAAATAATAATTATTATAAATACTTATATTTATTCTATATCGGAGATTGTTGTAATTAGCATCTACATATAATAATAAACTATTGCGTGTAGGTATTATTTACAATAAAACGTTGTAACCAGAATCAGAAGTGAATCTTTTTTACACTAAATTATCTAATCCTTGCATTTAACGCATACAACTAGGTACATAATACATTCATTTATGAGACTATGTTATATATTACATTTAAATAGTTTGCTGCTTCCATTGCTGTGCACAATCGAAGAGTTAAAATAAGTTATTGCTGGTTGAGTGTTCGTTTGCTTTGATTTGCACACGACTCGTGCACATTTCCATCGTACCGAAGTAAGGATATCCGGACTTGGCTTCTGTGGGCGAATGGGCACCGTAATGACCACCAGCGGCGAATAAGCTGCAAAAGAAATGTTTGTTTAGTCACGAGTTACGGCTCACATGCAAGCGAATCAATGATGATGGCCTTTTGATCGAAGTGCTCGGCCCACAATTGGAGAGCTAATTCTACGCCATTCATGAGAACTGAACGAAATTTGCTTAGATTGCTATGGACGAGGGTCTTAGAAACATCCAAACAAAACTTATAAGGTCACACCACTCTTCATTAAACAATATTCTTCCAAATTGCTAACCGAGAAAGCGCGTATGTCCATTTATCCGCAAGAGCAACATTTTCCAACATGTGGCTTTTTTGCAAACCGCCGGTTAGAAACAATTCCCAATAATTGCTCTTGCTGTGCGTTTCCATAGATCCATCGCCTTTCTGTAGTACTCTTCAATGTTTTCAATTTTAAAACTCGCATAAAGAAAACACGCTCTTCGAACGTAAAAACAAAATTGAAACCTACCTGTAATTCTCGTGCCATGCCGAAGTGATTTGTTCCGGTTTCTTACTGCCTGCACCATGAACGCCATGATGGCCCCAGACACCGTTCGCAGTGCCGCCGACGGCAGCGACGGTTTGCGGCACCGGTGGCGAAACGCTATGCTGATTCGGACTCATTTGCGTCAGCTGATAGCCAAAGTTTTGTTCCATTCCTGCAGGATTGGGATTATATGATGGGTACAGGGAGCTGGGCACACTAGGCACGTTTGGGACACTGGGTACACTCGATAATGTCTGATTGCTGCCCGTCGGCGGCGTTGGTGTGTTGGTAGGCGAGGAGTGATGCGCGGCGACTGACGCTAGGCTGGTGGATAGCGCGTTAGAGGCATAGGGCTGCTGAGCCCAGGATGGTTGATTGAAGCCACTGACGTTCTCGGGATAATGCTGCTGCACGGCTGGGAAGGATTGCAGCGACATGGTGTTGAACGCGTTGATCTGTTGATGGGAGTTGAGCTGTTTGCGTAGACGAGCCCGACGGTTCGAGAACCACACCTGAACGCGAGCTTCGGTGAGCTTGGTCTTCTGAGCAACTTCTTCCCGTGTGTATACATCTGGATACTGATTACGAGCGAATGCACGTTCTAGGACTTCGAGCTGTTCACCGGTGAAAGTGGTCCGGGAGCGGCGCTGCTTGCGTTTCAAAGGGATGCCAGGTTCAGATTCGGTGTCAGTATCTTCGTCGCACGATGTGGGACCTGTAATAAAACACCATGCAATTAGTTACAATTCCCCTGCTACGGAATCTCTGGATAAGGATATTAATGTATCGTGTTCTGGTTTGCTATATCTTGGTTATAATGAAACGATTAAACTGATGGATGGAATTATAGACAAGAAGCATGCAGATTCGTGTGTGGATCGAATTAAAGTAAGAGAGCTCACCGGTCAACTCACCAAGGATGCCATCGATAGAGTGATTTTTCCGGTCCATGGAGTCGTCCTTGCGTCCGCCACGAAGCAATCGGCCGATGGAACTAACCGACGGCGCCGAATTCTTGTCGCACGCGCCTTCCTGCACAGAAACGTCCATTGTCTAGTATTTTCGTAGAAAACAACAACAGGTAATAAAAATATTGAGGTGGACAAAGATTTCTAAAACTGGACCATTTCTGTTTTAAATTAGGTCTAGTTTTAGCAAGCTTTCTTGCATTGCGACAATTACCTTCACCAACTTGTCACGGATCTCCCAGGCAAAGATACCCGGATTGAGTTGTTTCAATTGTTCAATGCGTTTCTCCACTTCGACGGTGGCTACACGTGGCTTGCTGCCTCCAATGACACCCGGACGGATGCTCCCCGTTTCTTGATATCGATTAAGGATCTTGGACACGCAGCCGTGGGACACACGCAATTGACGGGAAATAACGCATGGACGAATGCCAGCAGACGCCATCTCAACGATCTTCAGACGGATGTGATTCGGTAGCGGGCGTCCGTTGATAAACACACCACCTAATTGATTGACCCTACCTTGGCCTGCAAGAAAATATTGATTTAGCAAAACAAGCAGAGATGCAACAGATACAATAAAGCTATTACAGTCAAAGTGGAAGACATTTATTGGATTATAATAACAGTAGGCATAAGCCGCATTGTGTACCAGAATCGTTGAACAAGAATGGCTGACTGATTACCAATGGAAAATCAATTGACCGCAATGATTGCTCAATTGGGTGTTAACAGACCACCCTTGTTGTAGCTTTATTCTTTTGCCTCGTCCAACGTTCTTTATTAAACCTTCAAGTTCAACTTATCATGCATAATTGTTTTTGTTACTTTAAGCTTTGAACATCATTGCAAAGTGCTTCATCATGCATTAGGTTTTATTCTTCTTTGTGCATCTCTATGTCCAAGCAATGACTGTTTTTTACTACAATAGCAGAGATTTGTGAAAATATACGAAAGAAGGCAACGAATGCGCATGAGTTTCATGCAAGCTAAACAATTATTCTCGTTACTACTTCATTACATAATGTGGCATACTACACATTGAAAAACACGTCAAATTAAAAAAAAAATTAAAATGCTGCATGGGGATAGATAGATCTTGTAGCATCGCAGCGCACAGTGCGTTTCGTTAGTGAATGAGTTCGAAAGAAACGGACACGAATGAAATTGATGGTGTGCCGCATTGCGGACGTAATAGAGCTCGACGAGTTATTGAATCAGGTGTAATACCCGGGCGTTGATGAAAACAGGCATTAGTCCTCGGAGATCAAAGGATGCCGCGCCGCTCCGAAGCTCGCCGCGCGCGCATTGCCCGACCGTGTGCGACGTGAAACCGTCTTGGGATGCTCGCCGGTAACGCAATGCCGCGTTGCGTTTGCAGTCTTCGAAGTCTTCGCCGTCGCACCAACACCTCAGTGGAGGTGTCCGAATGGGTGACTCGCACGCTTTGAACGAAGGGACCAAAATTTACATACGCGCCGCGAACGCCCACGGTTCTTCACAAAGCTTGCGCTTCATATCAAAGCAGTTCAATGCTGGCCGAGCATTTTCAGAATAATAGCAAACTCGCTGCTAGATTGTGAAATCTGACAGGAGGCAGCCATGTCCCGCGAAAAACTAATCGAAACACCACCTGACTGACTCACCTTGAAAGGGATATCCGGTGAAGTATGGCGACATATTCAGAGCCGACACTGCCATTTAACAAAAAACACTTGCGCACGAAGCAAATACTGATGACCGCACGAACTGCGAACTTGGTCCTTTAGATCACCACCAGAGAAAAAAATCCTCGCAATAGCACTTCTCTGACTTCTGAAAGCGAACTGAGCGAAGATGCGTTCGAGCACAGCTACTTAGATGGTACCCAAATCCCCATATGGACGTACCATGAAGCTGAAGCCACGCCTTAGCACAAGCCTGGTGTATTTTAGCCTGTGTACGAAGGCTTTCCATTGGCTGTCAAGGCGTGCCGGCGTCCTGAGTGTACCAAAGGGGCAAGAAGCATACACAATGAGGAATTCACACGCACGAACCGATCGGCACGCTCGTGGACCACCTCTGGCGACGGCGAGTCTACAAAGCCAGCCGACTTTGATACGATTTTTTGTTATAACTTGGCTCCCATGCCTATCGTCAAACGTAGAGTGGAAAGCGGAGCGCATTCCGGTGTACCGATAGAGAACGTCGTCGCATTTTAATCTTTTTTCAACGACGACGACGTGATTCATTTTACTTCCTTTTTTTCAATGTAATCAGCATGCATACCTAGCTAGCTTAATTGTTGTCCATGCTTTAAGTAATATGGCTAATGTTTTTACAGTGACTTATAGAATTATCCAGACCGTTGAGATTTTGAATCCCAGCTCTAGTGGAAATCGGGAGCACCTGGCGAATTAAGTAAGAGGGCCAGTGTAGCGCGATGATTTACGTGCGTCAAACTAACTAACTAACTTCTGGTGTATGTTCTGATGTTTCTTGGACCCGAGTCGGTTGTAATACGTAGGTAATTTAGCAAAGGTTTGTTTCCTCGTTGGCGGTACTGGCTTTGGTCATTGTGTCGCGCTTCATGATCTGTAAAATAACTCATTCAAACCAACACCGACGGCGATCCTCTTTGCGGCACTTCATGTGTGCCGCTGATATGCGTACGCCGCTCACGAACAATGGTCGGCGTTCGTTTGCGCCGCAATATATTTCGAAAATCGCGTCATTTTCAATTAAATTATGTTGTTTATGCGTCGCACGCATTCCGCCGCCGGCGAGCGATCAACGCAAACAAACCGGGCGCGCACACAAGCGGCATAATGTAATCTATGAGCTGTCGCTGTCGCCCAAGACGTCGTCCGACTCGTTTGCGGTCAGCGGTGTGCGCTCGAGATTAATGCTTTATTATTGGCTGTACAAGCGCGCAGCAATTGAGTCGCTCATTTGAATGTTACTTAACTTGTGTCCGTCCGCCTTCCACACTACTCAAATTTGTGCCATTACTTTACACATACCTTGAAATTCGGTTACTCACCCAACTACTTTGGTCTTTTATGGTGTACTTGCGTGGTCTGTTACCAGCTGATTAAACATCCCTGATTTTCCATATGCAAGAAAATATTATATCAAAGGAGATCGCGACTAATCTTTGGATTTGACATCAAATTTATTAGCAAATGTGGTTCAGTCTTTCCTTCCCTAACAGTTTTTTGTACTTTTGAAGAATTTTATTCTTTGATGAGCTCAGAAACATAAAAGCAATATATAGGGCAAAGGGCAAGTTGGTTATTAAAGTAGAAATAATGGCAACGCTTAAAAGTAAAAAAGACACATGAGAGCCACAGCGCATTGTTACGTAAAAACGAAAAGAACAAGTCAAAGCCCAAGATGCACAGAAGAAGAAAAGCATGAAGAAACGCCGACACCTGAAACGCTTTTATTGCTCTCGTATGCACGCGCATAAGGGCTCTTTCAGCTTTAAATTCGGCCGCAGGGCAAACGGATGGGCGGCATGCACAAAGCCCTCAACTCGCGCGACTTTCGGCACTCAATAGCGTCAGTTCATTAAGCGTGAATTGAATTGAAAAAAATCACCTCGAACGTACACACGACTTCATTCAGCTTCTTCGAAATGAGTTTTCGTTTTAAAATTACTTAAGCGCAGGACGCGAGCGATGCTTTCTTCGTAATTCGAGCGTTCGCTCGGTATTGTCACAAGTTGTGCATATTTGAGAAGAAAATGCTTACTACACTTACTAGTTACACAAATGTCGAAGACAAAACGATTGTTCCGGTCAGGTATTTTCCTTTTTCCGCTCGCGCATTGCGATAAAAAGTGCCACGTTTCTCACGGCCTCGACAGTGCCCTCTCGGAGATTCGCGCATACGCAGCGGCGACAACGATTCTGCGGAGGACGCATACGTGTTGTATCATGCACACTCGTCGAGGAAAAATGCGCGCTATAAAACAATAAAAGTGTCGCCATGAAATGATAAATTTATCGTTTCCCATGAAATGCGACAGCGACGACGGGCGCTGTTGTGTCCGAATGAGAATGAGCCTCTCGACACTCTTGTGCGAACGCGCGAGCATCTCGACGAAACCACAATTCGTCGTCACCGGACGAATCTGTTATAAGACATGAAGTACTCGCGCGAATAAAACTAGTTATGATTTCTACGTGTAGCGCAATAAAACCCGAATTAATTTTCCGCCTTTTGGACGGGAAAAAATCATCGCGCTCAGAATGAAAATTACCTGAAGCCAAGTCGGTGAGAGCATAGAAATTCGGTGAGATACTCTCATATGCAAGTAATATAATTTATTTCGAATAAATTCATGAATTTCCGCAATAAATCACAACGCGAAATAAAGATCGTCGTGTGCGGTGACACAGCAACCTGACGTGGTGCACTTATTCATGCGTTTTTCTTCTCCTCAATCGAACAGCTTATAAGCTCTTTATGAATCAATCTACCAACGCATAAGAACAACCACCGAATGAGCAGTACACTTGAATGATCGATTGTGATCGATTCCATGCACCTTTGGGAGACAGAATTGATTCCTTTAATTCAACGCTTGTCCTTTCATTCAACAAAATACCTACAACTCGCATCACAAAAGCCAATTCAATCGCTTGGAATTCAATTGGCAGGCCAGCCTTTTTTGCATGCCAACTTCTTTCTTCTTGAACTGTGTGCGATCTTCATCGCGCTTGTCATATGAAACTAAACTCGGCTCGTTAGCTGCTTGTCTATGAATGTGTGGAAAACGTATAAAAACAACGGGGATTGTGTATATAATCAAAGGAGTATAAGAATTTCGCCGAAGTTAACGCAAACTTGCAGTTTACATGGACAACCTCGTGGGACTATTGAGAAAGAGGGATGTCATGTCAATTCACGTGGTGAAGATTTCCTGTAATTGCATACAGTATTGAGAAGGCATATCGCAGTTGAAGTCAAATGTCAAGGGACTCATTCCAACGGTGGCATCAAGACAACTTCTTCGGTGCATGGTCGCTTCAACAATAGTATTCAAATTTGTCCAGTGATTGTGTTTACTGGTGTACCTACTTGGTATAGTCTTATAAGCTTGTCAGCTTATATGAAAACTGTTAGCAAATGTAAAATTTAAACAACATATCAACAGTATTTTAGAATTTCTAAGAAAATTATGGTTTATATATATGTGTTCTATAGGTATACTTTCATTTTTTGGAGAGTGTATGGCGAAAACAACGTGAATATAATCATATAGTTTCAAAATTTGATTACATTTTATCTTCTAAGTGATTCTAGATCAGCGGTTTTCAAACTTAGCATAAGTTCCTAAGTGTTAGTCTCTTAAAAAACCAAAGAAAAGGGTAGTGAATAAAATATAACAGTAAATTTGTAAGAAATATTTTTTTGTTAACCTGCATCACCTCAAGATTCCCATCGATTTCAACTGTTTTTCGCGGTCTTGGCGAAACCACTTTGAGAACTGCTGTCCTAAATCCCGATTCTACTTAATTTCTCACAATCAGCTTCAATTGAAACTTCAAATTTGCTACCATGTTTTTCTCACATTTACGATCATTTTGTTCAAACGCAATTGACCGAATAACACACAACATAAAAACTCTGACATATATGTATACATATAAAATACATCTTAATGTCATGTAAGCATTCAAGGCATAATCCTAATCCTAGCTGAGATGCCTGTAAATGGTCAAGCGGTAAGTAAATCCATATATAATCCAATAGCCTCTTGTCCCCCATGCTATAGTTCATCATCGGCTCAGGTAGGTATAGGCATAGATGTCTGTCATTAGTTCCATATTATGTTTACATGTAAAACGAACCTATTTACTTCCATGTATGCAGATATAAAATCGACACATTGATCTCATTTCCAATCCTATTTGGAATCCTATTCTAGTGCACATTTTGCATTCTCTTGTTGTCCATATCTTGTTAGGCACCCACCCAGGACGAATGCAAATCCCAAAATTGATACATAACAGTATTTTGGTAAGTACATCAAGTACATCCTACAAGATCAGTATACACACGAGTCCTGAATGAACAATAGTCTATCCGGATAGCGCATGGCATTCAAAGATGTTTGCGCTTAAGGTTGGAATATATACAAAAAAGATATAAGAAGAGTAAGTTATTAGGAAAGTGACGAATTCTTAAATCGAGCATAAAGACCACCTGGTATCCATTGCAGGCAAAACGTATGCGTGTCCGAAAAACGTCCATTACGATTTGGTTCATTGAATAATTTTTTTTGTTCGGCTATGATGTTTCATAAATGAAAAGATATTTAAAAAAAACTCTTGAATCTTTGATGTTATTTACTCTAGATATTATGCTTTGGATTTGTTTTATGTAGTCATATGTAAATTTCAATTTATTTGTATCTAGGTTACGCTGATTCGGTACAGAATACAAAATTTTTATTCAAAAACTTGCTATTTACATAATTTTTCACATTATTGTTTGTATAATTCTTAAACCATCATCCGTTTTAATTTAATTAAATCATCACTTCCTAAAGATCAAAATTCGCATCCCCAACTAATATCCCTATCAAAACTTAGTACTCGCGACCAGATTGGTAGAAGAAAAATTATGCCCAACGCAATTCAATTAAAGTGACGTTAAATCATCACGCATTAAACCAACTGCGACAGCACGTCGACCAAACGTTCCCACCCAAGGAGGAACTCCACGCTGGTGTATGAGGTCCAAGTCCCACCCAAAAAGGACACACCATGCATCGCGGCCTACACGCACACGCATCCATCTCGCAATGCACAGCGGCCGCACACACCAGCAGTAAATCCACGTACGTACATAGAACGCGACTTAATAATGCATGCAGCAAAGCGAGGAAGGCGCTGCCTCTAATGAAATGTTTCTCGTTCATGTGTGGTTGGCAGTGCGTGCATGCAACGAGGGGTCCCCGTTTGCGTGCACGGCAGCTGGTCGCACGCGATTTCCATTTCCAGGTACGGTCCTCGTCCTCAGCCGGGTGTACCGCGACGAGCGCTCAGCTCTCTCTTCGCCAAACCTCCTAGCCGCCGAGCTCAACCAACCACACGGCGCCGCCGAGCCTTTGCTTCGCTTACATACCCACATGCGATACGCGAGCGCGATACAGCCGCGAAGCGTGCGAACGCGCTGCACACGTTCTCGAAGGTGTCACAGTTCGCTTTTTCCATACTACAACCGTCGCGCTGCGATTTACATGGGCGCCCATCGTTTCGCGTTCGTGGTGTGCAATGTGATGCGCGAATCTTAGACAGCTGACTTCCCGGTGCAGCAGCACTAATAATTCGAAGGTACCTCGATGTGGTCAACTAGTGGGTTCGCGAACGGTGTTTGTGTAATTTGTGTTCTGATTGACTTACATCACGATTGTGCTTTGCAATAGGGACCGGCGAAGATGGATATGCGCCCGATTTTCGGCGGGTATCCTTTTCAAGGTATGTCATTTCACCAAATTTAATCACTTTTTCGCGTCATCCTACCCGTTTCAATTAAGCATCTATCCAAGTTACCAAAGCTCATTTCTTTAATGGTATACCCTTTTCCTGCGCAGTTTTCTACAAATCGCTTATCCTTTCTTTAAATACACACGGTGTCTCTCTACAGCTACTTAAACTTTTGATGTTCATAAATCGATGGTGATGCTTTAAGTGTTGGGTAGGCCCACCATCAGAGTGTGAAAAAGAATGTCAGTCTGCCGCTTCAACTCCCTTGTTTCTCCGACGTGGTGTTAGTTTTCTTTCGGCAGCGCCTTCTTCTAATTATTTGATTTGGTGTACCTTCAAACTAACGTATTATTTGTAGCAGCGTGGTGCTTGTTGCCGTGCGTGATGTCGGCCACGCTTTTTGCCGCCTCCTCCTCCTTCTTCATACAAGAGCAGCGCGTTTGGGTTAATGTTAAGTTATGAGGTGCTTGTGAGTCATTCGTTTCATTCAATCATTTTCGGTATCTGACCACTTTAGGTAATTTAGCGCGCGTGCACCGCAGTCCGGTTCCAGGTTCGCCCATAGCACAAAAGCGAGAAAGAGATGCCAGCACAGGCCGGCCGCAGCATCATAAAATAACATAATTAATAACTCTTGACGGATTCATCTATCACAGGTCCCGCGCGATCGCATAAAATAATCAACATATTGCCGGGTTTGGGGATATCCACGCCGGCGTGATTAAAGCCGCACGAATTTCGTGCGAGGAACCAAGGAATTTGAATGAGCGAGATGGTGTGCCGCGCGCGCGCTTCTTGGTGTCCGATGAGGTGTTGCTGTGTCCGCCGGCAAAATTCAACGCGATGTCGAGAGCTGAGCATTGGACATCGTTACCTACGTCGCATACAATAAGCGACGCGGCGGATACCCTTTGCCGCAAAAGCTAACTGGGACTGTGCGATGCCGCTGCTGGAGGAACAAAATTATAGTAGCTCGATTCGTCGCGGCCTTCCAAATTACTCTCGCGCGCTCACGACCACCCTTACGTCGCATTATCCCCATTTCTCCAACTTCCTCGCCATCAGAGCTTGACACTACATCAGTGTAGCCAAACCGCACGGGCGACGATTAAATTGTCATTAAGCGCGCTGGCAATGAGTTTTTCTTCCTTCTGCGCCCATTTGCGGTCTGAGTACCAACCTTTTTCAAATTAACATCGCTTTGTCTATAGCGAAGATGCATAACTCACCGATGCTGTACCAATTGCATCGAATTGCTAACCAATTTCCGACCATCTCTGATTGCAGGTCAAGGAAGAGTGAATCAATTAGGCGGAGTGTTCATCAACGGTCGCCCGCTGCCGAATCACATCCGGCGGCAGATCATCGAGATGGCTGGTGCCGGCGTACGACCGTGCGTTATCTCCCGTCAATTGCGCGTGTCCCATGGATGCGTGTCAAAGATTCTTAACCGGTACCAGGAGACAGGCAGCATCCGGCCGGGTGTGATTGGAGGCAGCAAGCCACGAGTGGCCACCGCCGAAGTGGAGAAACGCATCGAACAATTGAAACAAGAGAATCCGAGCATCTTCGGTTGGGAGATCCGCGAGAAGCTGATCAAGGTGAGCTCAAGCTAGAAGTAGTTGCGGGCTTGTCATGTCTCTGGCACTCTTGGAATATTAAGCGGACCCAGTTAGCGGAGTGCGCGTCGCCTCGAGTATTGTGATCGGTGATCGGTGCAAGATCAAAAGGAGCGCATGTCGATGCGCTTGAGGACATTTCGCTTACGAATACGACGACAGGCGACTGATCGATGGCGCGCGGATGATACTCGCACCGCGCGAGGCATAATGGTCAGGTTTCAGGTCGTGCCGGGACGTGCGCTGTCCACCGCCTTGAAATTATATTCACCACATAAGTGATCGCCGCAGATTATAACGTTTTGTTCAATGAGTGTTATCTAGAGGAGAAGGACACTGGCCAGCTTGGTCAAGTTTAGCGCTGGATTTATTCCAGGTCGAAAGGAGTCGCATCTTTATGTGATTGCTTCCTTTGCGCTTGTTGAGATTTAGGTATCATGTCATGCATGCTTATTGCCAAGCAATTGAATTATAAGTTTCACTGAGAATACTAACAATGCATGGAAAGTTTTTCGTCAACTTTTTGCTGAGGCACTTCGTTAAATGCATGTATCTTTTCTTTTCTTACCTAATTGGTTTTGCTAGTTATTTAAAAGTGTAGTGTTTTAGTTAAGAGATTCAGATGTTCTTAGAACATATTCATAATATACGTACATATTTATACTTAAAAAAAAAATTCATTGAGTGCCACTCGTATGGTGGAACAATGCGATGTCTATCAATGTCCATCGATGTTTATCGACATCGACGAAACTCACTACCGCTCGCGCGATCTTAATAGCAGCGCGCGTAGCCGATGTTTACACCGTCTAAAAATGCGTCCCTCCATAAAACCCACATTAAGCGCAGTCGAAGGTACGAAATGTAGATCTTTATCGTGCCGTTGGAAAATTATTAATTTCTCGTGCCGCGCGTCGCCGCGAGTCGTCGGCATCGCGCGTCGTCCGCCGTCGCTGTTAGCGCTTATTATTACGGCTGGCGGGCGCGCGGCGGCATGCATATGTTGCATTTTTATAAAAAGTTTTTCACGCCTGCGGTCGCTGTACACCGCACAGCATCGCACAGCATCCCAAGTACATATTGCATATGTGGTGCGACTCGTGCGCTCCTCCACGTGGTGCTTTGTGCGCTCGCGTAATGATTGTAATATTCTTACTGTCGATTGGTGAGCGCGCTCGTGGATAAATTATGAACGTGCATGAACGCACGTGAACAAGCAGCAAGATGCCTTACCTACTGCGTCCATTCGCAACGATCGCAAAATTGATTGTGACAATCATCGTTGATGAATTTGTTAGGTTTTTTGCAAATTGTAGATACATGTGGAAAAAGTGTGTTCCAGAGAGTTTTGAGTTGATTAAAGTTAGTAAGGTACTTCTTGCATATCATGCAAAAAATTTTATATTATAGTTATGAATGTCCTTACAAAGTTATTTGAGAATTTGATTGGCTGTTTTCAAAAACTTTGTGTTTTTCTATATTTTCAAGGATTACCATGAACATAACATATTAAGAATATAGTATATATATAGAATATATATATAGTAATATATTATTTGCGAATTATTCAGTTACTAAATGAATGAAAATAAGCACGGTCGTAGTTAAAAATCTGCACTTAGAGAGAATAATAAATAATTCAATAACTGACCAATATTTTGTTCTTCGATAGTTAAACTCCTGTATAAATTTTATTGCACTACTTAATTGTAAACTAAATCATATTTAAATAAACTTAATTAGTTATTTAATATTCCCGTAGGTTTACATAACATTTTAAGCATTTTGTTAAAATAAAGATACAGCTAGACATGAGCAAACACACAGGTAAAAAATTATCAAAAATAATATATTTCTCTAAACTTGTACGTATGCTAGACAGAAAATGTGAAAAATGCTTGCAATAACATTGCTCTCGCTTGTAACATCTCATAAAATGTCAGAAATATGTAATATGTGCAAAAATATAAGTACAACGTTTAAATAAATATAAAATAACTTAAACCAGGTGTATCATATATATTCCAACGTGCTTCACAATGCAGAATTTTGCCGACTGGCGAAATTGGAATGGAAGCAAACTGCAATTTCTTTTAATCGTCTAGTTACCTAAGTAATTAATAATTGATATTTTTAATGAATTAAAAGCATTTTTTTGGAAATATTTTTTAGAAAGAATATAAATAGCTGAAAATTAGAAATACAAGAAGCAAGAGTCCAAAATAACTTCAGGCAAATATTCTCATGAAAAGGGTTGAATTTATTGAATTAAACAAATACATTTCAAGCAAGATATGAAGTACAAGATGTTATGAAATGGATTCTTTGTATTATATCTAATTGATAATCATTGGAGGATTAAGAGGGTTCAAATGCACCGGGTCCCCGATAGCTGGTGAACTCTTTAATAAAAATAATAAAAAATAGCGTAGTAAAGAAAACATTTTTTTCTTTTTACAAGCAAACAATTATTCAGAAATTATTACGATTTATGCAATCGTTAAAAAAAAAGGATTGATGCATCTGCTTTGCATGAACAAGTTCTTCTGCCGATTGATACTCATAGATGGTTGTGAATGAAGGAATCTCCAAAACATCAAGATAAAAGTGGGACGTTGCAATCCAAAAAAATCAAAATGTCACCGAAAAAATGTCCGCCCTCCGATGGCAGATCACAAATGGAAAGTTCAAATGGGCCAGTGTCAAAACGGTGTTATTTGTCAAATTCTCGTAAATCTTTGCTCAAAACAAATACATGCTGTTTCATTGTCTCAAGGATATTAATAGGAAAGCTCATTTTCATCAATATTTTTTGCGGTCCTACTGAAACCGCGTGCCTAAAATCATTTTGCAAATTTCACCCTGTAGCAAACTAAACTAAACCAAACCAAACGCAAGGAATGTTAAATTGAATGTACATTATGAAAGGACACTGGGAAACTTATCCAACATAGAAGAATTGCGTTCGTCGTCGAAGCAAAGCGCGGAATGCGGAGCACGTCAAGAACGAGCGGAATCGCAAGAATGAGGAATCAGGTGCAGAGATGATAGTGTATTAATGCAGGAGGCGTTTCGTAACGAATACGTGCGGACGGCTTGTGTCCGGCGGGTCGTGAGGTGGCCGGAACGTTACCGGGTGCTCTTCAGCACGCTCTTCGGGCCGCCGCACCGGTCTCACCGACATCGCCGAAGCGAAATAACTGAGTATAAATTAGTAGTAAGCTAGCCTATAATATGCATGGGCATTGCACACCAAGAGTCGACGCGTTGAGCGAAGAGCGCGGAGTGAAACGGTTTCGTCCTTTGCGCCATAAGGAACGTCTCAATAGTATGCAAATGTATGTAGATACGTGCCGTATAAAATGTCACGCCCAATTTTTTGCATAATTTTATTGTTGTTCGTTTCTTCCTATGTTTGTGGGTACTCTACTGGTTTTGTCAACGAACGCCTAGTGGAATATGGATGTCGAGATTATAATGTATACGTATCGCCTGAAAGTATATGTTCGACGGTGCTTTAAATAATGTATAATTATTGACTGGTATATAATTATTTGGAGGTGTATTAGAGCTGTTATATATTTTTTTGGGAACATTTTGTGTGTGTATATATCTTGCTTATATTTATATGGCTTTATTGTGGCAGTCTTATTTTTTCGGCTGCTTTTATATTAAAATAGTGTTTGTTCCAAAACAATCACTGAAACACCAGAAACGACTAGCTAAACATAATGCAATATGTCCTTTATCGTCCATCCTCGATCGCAATATATCCTCGACCTTTCAATACGTTCTATTTGGTGCAAAGGAAGTGGCAAGAAAGTTCCTAGATACAGAAGCAATTTCCACTCGCAAGCATCGTATATTGATTTTCAATATATTTCAATTTTTCATGTAATACCCTAATCCAATTTCATCTTCTTCCTCTGCACCACGAACAGCCTGTTAGCACTATATACTCTCTTGGCGCAGCATATTACGACCTGTCGCATCCATAAACTCGAAATATGGACAGCGAATCCGCAGGATAAGGAAAACGCCGACACGTCCGGCTTTTCATTCCAACTCACTCATGTTTGTGTTCTTTTCTTTTTCATATTCCGGCCATTCAGGAAGGAGTCCAGGACCCGCCAAGCGTGTCTTCCATCAGCCGTCTCCTACGAACAGGGACGCGGCGCGACGATCCAGATGGCAAGAAAGATTACACCATTGACGGCATCCTAGGAGGTAATTTATTTCACGTTTAACTGTTTAAGCGTTTTCTTTGCTTCGCCGAGATTCTTTTCCTCGAGATATTGATTGATTGCCGAAGAGATTGAACGTTACACATTTTGCTGAATCGGAAGTTCTTTGCATTTTTCAAATATGAGCAGAATTTATTTATATTTATGGTGGTTAATCATGTTAAATATGCAAATATTAAAGCAGAAAAAAATAACAAACAAACGAAAAATATTAGAGATTGGAATAGCATGCTATGAAATTCCAAGCGAAGCAAGACGCTCGCGAATGGGACAATGGAGATGGTCGGCTGGCGTTTGCTGTAATAAAGTCGTTAAAGTATCTTCGAAGGATAATGCTGCGGCCAATCATGCTGAGACGAAAAGAATTTAGTCGTAAAACGATCCTCATCTCGTTGGAATAAGTTAAGCGTCAAGATCGCTGCTATAGGCTTCTCCGCATGATTTTCTATTGCGTATTGTGCGTTGAAGGAAATCCTGGAAATTTCACCTCGCTTGTAATTCATACGATTCGAGTGTTTGGAAAGTGGAATTTGAACCGTTAACTAAACCACAACTAATAAACACACTAGCTGCCGAGCAATTTGACTTGATTTGGAAACAAAGTTTGCTTAACAAACTAATTAATTCGTCCCTTTTGCATGTGAACAAATGCCAACATAGTTAAAGAAACTGCGTACACAACCGCAGAGCCTTAAACAAAGCAGCTTAATTATTACCCACAGCTCCCACCACCATTGTCATTAAAATCCATTCCATAATTCGGCCAAGTTAATTACCACCTCGATTATAATCCCAACTAAATCTTGCTATCCCGTTGTATTCGCAAGAACGGGTCTGTCTAACACAAGCATGGCTTGAGCTTGGCTAAATTAACTGACGTTGAATTTGCATTATTCTCATTGAGTTAGGACTCAAAAGGCAATGATGAATAACATACTATACCAAGCTAAGTACTACTCGATTGAACTTTAATTAAGTCACTATAAATGCTGCAAACCCGAGACTGTGTCATCAACAAGTTCAAAAAAATAGTAAACGTTCGTAGGTACCTATGCATTTGTAACAAAATTCTGAGCTCGTCATGCTGTGCAATATTGATAATTACAGTATTAATGAGATGAACAATTGTAATGAGCATTCTGCGACGTGACAAATTTGTATAAAGTAGTTGCAATCATCGAGTTCGGATGCTGCTGTAGGTACAAAGCACGAGCATAAATCATGTTTAGATTATATTCGTCGACCAGCTGTTGGAAACTTGCTGCTTATACAAAGTATAAGTCGTTTTGTTGAAAAGGTTATTAAATCTTTGGCGGAAATTAATACTCGCTTTCATTCTATCATTTTATATCTTTAGTATATAAGAAGAGCACGAAGTTATAGGCTTGGCTATTTAGATATTAATTTTGGGAGTTAAGTTATGAAGTTTTGTGCGAGTTTTAGTAATAAGTACTCGTGAGGTACATACCGGTTGTATTTTATATTTTAGTATTATACCAGCAGTGCAAAATTTAATAATGTTGTAGGAAATATTATTATATATTATACAGTCTAATAAAAGTTCAGAATTAATTTTACTTTCAAGCTAGGGAAATTCCATTGAATTGCGTTTATATATTTAAAAATGCAAATTATATAATAAGGCTATTTTTGCGATAGTGCATTACTTTTGTATATTTCTTTTACCGTGGGTACTTAAGGCTGCTGCACGACAGCCCGAAAACGGAAACGGGAACGTAAACGTAACAGGTAAAATTCAATTAGCTCTTATACCAGTTTGGAGGTAAATGAGCCTCTTAACGCAACAATTCCAGACAGAATCAAAATGAAAAGCTAAAGCGACTACTAATTTCCTAGTTGTGTTTTTTATATCACTCTGAAAATGACTTAATGTAAGAATCACACTAGAAATATATTGAATTTTCATCATATTTTTACATTCAAAATAGATTTTCTGTTAAATCAATTACCTCTTCCTATTATTTTACATTTACAAATGATTTTGTCTATATGAAAACTTAATTATGTAGCGAATAGCGATTTCCATGGAAATCAACAGAATGATCCTGTAGTCTATTTATAAGCGAATTTAATTAACTACACACCGATATGATATGCTTTTGGCTCCCGAAAATTACGAATTTGTGAAATATAAATAGAAGTGGCGGCGGCAAAATGATAAAATAGAAGCAAATCATCAATTTGTCCGTTTTGTTTTTAAGCAATTTCAGAAACAATATCAAGAAACAATTTCGTTATAAGTTAGGAAACTCTGTAATATTGATCGGTTACTAAATTTATTTTAATATCTGCTTCATTAATTAACTTTATTTTAGGCGTAGTTACTAAGTGACTAATAAAACAAAGTACTCACTTCCTTTTAGTATTTTTGGATTTAGACTGTTAATCCTAAAAGGTCAGATATAGTATTCACTCCCCAAGACTGTTTTTGGCCAAATTAAATGAGATTTTGATTGTTTTTAGTTGATGGCACAATTTGCCAATTCGACCGTGTAAATATCAAATACTTTGACCGTAATCTGACTAGTTTTTTGAGTATCCGGTGCTGGTAATTATTCTAAAATTTTTGAATATAATCCTTGCTTAAATCTCGTTTACCGCTGCGGTGCAGAAAAACGATTTATCGAATAAACTACCCCCTGAAGTTGTAACGTGAAAAAACTTATTTCAGTATTCGTTGATTTTTATTGGATTCTCTTAAAATAATTCCAGAATTAATTGAATTTTACGCCAACTGTCAAAACTAATAAAAACAATTTATTTTAGCAGGAACGTGAATAATTAATGCAATAAACTAATAATTTCGTTTTTTGAATGTCAATAAAGCAATTTAAATAATGATCAATGCCATAATAATCAAATTAACCGACATTTGAAGAAAATCCAATTACAAGCTAATAATTAAATTAACCGTGAAACGCATTCTGTTTACACAAGTTAATAAATTATTTATTAATAAATACAGGATTAGACAGGCCTCAAAGCCATACAAGCAATTTCCATATTTCCATAATAATCGCCTCGGTCTGTATAAATAAATCATGATTTATGTTGATTAAGCACGCGTTTATCACCAATAATTGCGTTTATTTATTCCCAAATTAATTCAAAATCAAATGCATTGCATCCAATTCGTGATGTGATGGCAGCAGGGGCAGTGGCACTTGTTCACAGAGGAAAACAAGCCTGCATAAAACGTTGATGAACAAAAATGAACGTGGAAGATGTGAAGAGCCGTCGCATCGGTCCAGGCGTATACGTAAGTCGACATGCGCCTGCCGCAAAGAACGTCACCGCCACGCCGGCCCGATCGGAGATAACTACGCTTGATACGACACCTTGACACCCATCAAACTTATTAATAATTTCACCATTCCGGCATCATCTTCGCTCTTCTTTGTAGACCATTGAGGACCAAGACGCATTTCTCACTCGTTTCCAGATCTCCCAAAGCCGCGCGCGTGACAGTTGACATATTATGCTCGGCTTCGTACAATAATCGAGAGGTAACATAAATTAAGGCGGCATTTTATTAAAAGCGCATCGCGCCGCACTCTCCGAAGGACTACTTGTGTTTGTTTTTTGTGCTCGCCTTCGTAATACGTAATACGCGCGCTTGTGGCTCGTTAAAAGCGGATTTCACTTGAAATTTTCATTTGTTTTGTCATGCAGCCGGCGCATTGGAGGGAATTGCGATTGCATATTGGGTCTACTACAATGGCCTCAGCTGACATTTCCAGCGTGGATTAATATCCTCATAGATATATATTACTTGCATTACAAGTGGGTCTTCCGTTTTATGGCTAGGAAGAGAGTTTGATTATATGATCTCTGTTTCTTGTTGTAATATGTCCCCTTGTTTGAGAGAAAATTACACTTTTACATAGACAGCCACCAGTTGCTTTGGTATATATGTATTTTTTTAGTTTGGGTCATGCGATATTGGATTTCTATTAACAATGGAAAGTTTATGTTGTTTTTACTGGGGACCAAAAAAACAACAGAGCAAATAGCGTAATCATCGTAAAGTTGGGTTGTGTATAGTCATGAGGTTTCGACTGTTGGCGTTTATTTCGTGATTTAAATTCTCCCAAATGCAATTTATGTAACATTATTAAAATTTCGTTGGAATGTGATTACTTCTTCTGTCACGTGTGGCACGTGTTTCGAAAATTCTCAAATATTCACGTTTCAGCACTTCCCAATTCCTCCAACTCTAATTGCCACAAATGAACGTACAAATATTATAACGTTGTCTAATTTAATTTTAAGTGTCGGTATTTTCTTATACCACAAAAAAAAAACTATTCCAGCTTAAATTTAACCTGAACTACATATGAATGGTAAAAACTATAAGCCGAAAACGATTTAAATGCCCTTTGAGTCTCGCCAGACAGAGCGGCAACAGTCGACTCGACCCATAAGACTTTTCGGCGGCGAGGCGCGTTTCGGTGTTTCCTTTCACTCGCCGGTTTCACATTCACACGCCTTCACGCCGTTAAGTCACCGATCGCGGAGGAGGAAATACGAAACGTGTTGCCGAAAAAGAGACGGTGCCCTTCATATATGTTAATGAGACAGATTATTAGCCACTCGCACACATCTATTAACTTCGTTGCAGCAAAGACATAAACCAAAGCTTGTGTTGTTCCTTGCAGCTGGAAAGAAACATAGCTTTCTGATTTCTTCGACGTGCTTGGATAAATACGTACCTGGGTGGTGCATTGTGAATCATATCTAATTCAAATTCACAAACATTGCAAAATGGTTAGCATAGTTAGCAATTTGATAATAAGGTGGTAGTAGGTAAATTTTGATGTGATGTATTTGTGATTTCTTTTTAAACGAATGACAACATGCTGACAACCTCTTATGGTGTTCATACAATTGTTGAGTGGCCGAGTGGATATTTGGCAATTTTGAATTTTGCATGATTTGAATGTCTTTTATCAATTTACTTCTTCTTACCAAGAAATAGTCAAACATGTAAAATGTTTAGTCATAATCTGTTCAGGTTTTATGTGCAGTGCAGTTTTTAGGCCTAGGCACTATGGAAAAGACCGGGGGGCACCACCTTAGCAAAAAAACTGTATAGAGGACAAAAAAGAAAAATGGTATAGACTCTACTGTACGTAGAGCGACTCAAGACGCACATTTTGGTATATGAACCATTTTTCTTTGACTGTTACTTTCAAAGTTTCATTTTCGACGAATTTTCTAGATTTGATCATAATGAGGATCAATCATATATCTTCGAAAGACGATTCCATTGATATATAACACTTTCTACTTTAAATGCAGATGTTTAGAGTTATAAGCCAAAAATAATCATTTGAAAGTAATTTGGGGCGAGAAAGAGGCTCCTCATTTAACTCTTGTCTAGGGTCCACTGTGTTGCAAAGCTAGTGATATTAATTCTAAAAGAAGTGAGCAATTTAAGACAACACTGGGAAGTTATCCTGAATGAAATAAATATGCAAGTAGAGCAAAATGTAACAAAACGTGAACAACAAATTTGGAACGCACGACATGTTACAAAACAACGACGCAGCCACACCAGATTCCTACTACCCCACCTACATGAATAACCATATTTATAATTACTTATGGTAATGGTGGCTATACATTCTAATTTGCCTGTGTATTCAAAATGCCTACTACATGTTTACTCAAGTGAACATTTAATTCAACAATGCCACCTTTTGCGTGATGCGCATTAAATTTCCGAAGAGATAAAAGCAGCCTACTATTTTAGGCAGGCACATATTTCATGTCCGTTATGTTCTCGTTAAATATAACAAGTGAAGTAACGAACCTGAAAAACACCCTGACTTTCACATACGAATGCGAATTTGCTAGAGTTATATGTAGAGTTTAGATGTAATATTAATTTGATAAATATCTCAACTGAAAGAATTCAATTTATTGCTATTTTTTTAATGATATGTGTACTGATATGATACATTCGAGAAAAATTTCAGGAATGTGATGGTATTACAATAATCCTATCCTATTCGGACAAGGTTCGATGTGAAATTTTGCTCAAAAATCAATTAAATAGTAGGAAATTTCATCGATTGTTTTTACCCCAACCTAATAATTATGAGCAAATTGAAGGCAACATTTTGGATTTCCCTTAAGTAAAAGAAGTATTAAGCTTTCAGAATTCACTAATTCGTTGCGTTTATATTTTTAATAATTTGTGCTACATTGGAACAATATAAGAAAAATAAACTGCTGTTTTATTCGATCGAATCGTGTTGGATTCGAATGAGTTGTAGCCAAACATTCATTTTTGGGTTATACGTACAGGTTAAAGAGCTTCCTTCATAGTCCTAATGAAGCTCATCCGCAACCGGAATCGTATCTTAACAAAGAATTCATTCCAAAATAGAAATGTACCTATTATTAAAGAAAGACAAACATGCTTCTAAAAAAATCTCGGTGACTCTAAACACATCAAAAAAAAACATGTCCCGCCTACTAAATTACAGCGCTTTCTGTCATTTAGCAGTTTCCGCAGTTTGTCGACTTATGACACGTTGCATGCTTAATATGTCCGGCAAAGCCGAAAAAAGCAGAGCGAATGTATCTAACGAGGGTGCGAATGCGGCGAGCGTTAAAATTCACCAATAAACCACACATTTGTCACACATTTTTCGTGCGGCAAAAGATCAAATTCGGCGTCGCTCCAGTTACTTTTTGAAATTCAATTCTTTCGTTTGTGGATAGATGATGTGACTCTATGCTCCTTTTATTTCTTCATAAAAGCGGCCGCTAGTCGAGGTTTATTACCCAAAGAGAGTGTGACTTAAGTATTTTATGTGTTTCCAAATATTTTAGGTATCGAGTTGAGGTAAATGTGTGGTTGAGTAGATTTAAAAAACAAATTGCATACATTTATACATTAAGTTTTGTTTATGTTTATAAAAATTATTGATTTTTTAAGTCAGAAGATATTAACTTTTGATTCAAGACGTCCGTGGTGTCTCAAATTCAAAAGAATGAAAGAAGCTGGAAGAGATATGATCGCAGCACCTTCCATTAGCTTTAATCTTAGAACGATAACAATACGTGTTTTAATACATGTCCAACACGGACTCTCTTTTTTTTTAAGTGATGGCTTAGTGTCAGTTATACAAATGTTTATATCTCATGTTTGAAATCCACCCCATCAGAAAATCCAACACTTCCGTTTTCAAAAACGAAACGAAAAAAGCTGGCTTTCGACGGTCACGTTTGAACACTGCCCGTTTTTCCCAGCACCGACAATTGGATAATTCGTCGGCACGTTGTTATCACTACTCGCTATTGTCTCCTACAATGGAGGCGGTATGTTTACCGCATTCATGCAAATTGTTCACCGCAGTATTGTGCAAAAGATGACAAAAGCATCAAACACTACGCCACCGAGTTTCCGTACACATAACATATTCTCGATCGAGCATTATCTGTCTACTCGCTGTTGTGTATCTTCCCAACTTTTGCATCTTCTCGCGAGCGCAGTGATCTTTCGCCACCCTCCGTCGGCTCTCGTTGTGGCCGTCTCGCTTCATTTCGTTCGTTAAATGCGTGCGTAAGTCATCATCATTGTAGTAAGTCGACAGGCGAACAAACGCTCAACACAACCGCCACAACCATTTCGGCCTCGGCGGGCCTCTCGCGCTTTGAAAGCGGTCCGTTTGTCGTCTTTGCGGCTGGCCCGACGCGCTCGTTTGGAGTTCGCCGACCACCTACGCGCCGCCCGGTTTCCCAAGCCTCGAACGTCCTGATTCCGCAATGACATGTTCGACGCTCAATTTGTTGTTGTGTGTTTGCCTATTAGGTTTTCTTCTGTGCTCGCTCACTTGTGCCATTATGCGCTTGATATGTTGATGTTTATTGTTGCTTTCTTCAGATAGCCTTCCGACAATTGGCTTAGGTGTATTAACAGATCGATGAACAATTGCCGGTGCGCTTTGAAGTTATTTACAAATTCATAAACGTCGATTAGGTCCGAACTGCTTGCGTTCGCTGTAAAATAACATAAAATCATATAACTAATTAGGACTACCATATACTAGTTTTCATTTTTTTGCTGGAGACGGAACGTATATGCATCCCGCAAAAATCAAACATCTTCAAGTAGGTGCCTATACTTACTTCATTCAATCATTCGACAAACGCGTAAAAAGTTGATTGCATAACTTCCGGGAAAATCCGGTCACGCATCGCAATGGACGCGCGTCGATAATGACAAAGTTCAAACCGGCCGCCGTGTCACAACAAACGCGCACGCAGGCATACCTTTAATTCGACAAGCGTGGTGTCAAAAAATGAATCGGCATTTGCGTGCGCGGCCGGCGAGTTAAAGCTCTGATCATATTTCAGTAGAACAATGTGTAGCTAATAGGAATTACCATGGTGCGAACGCACTCTGCGCACAGGAATAAAGGTTTGCGGTTGATGCCGAAGACGAGACCACACTCCGACGACTTCTCACAACCGACATGAAACTTCACGCCGACGTTAAACGAAATGAGTCTAAATTGTCGTGTTGGGCTCGCGATCGCATCGGGACTTCTTTGGAAGTCATCCGAAACCATGAAATATTAACCCCACGCCTGGCGTTTAGCGTCGTTTTAACTCTCCACTTAGCTCGCTGGCAATTGCCAATTGTTCTTTCGCCCATTCCCAACACATCAACTCATGTCGTGTCTAACTGAATATTTAGCATTGCTCAGTTTTCTGCATGGATTCAAAATAGAGAGCACAATGACCAATAAATTCATATTAGTCAAATCTGTTTAGCGTCTATCTGTTTTAATATGCAATGGTATTGAGCTTTAATGCTTCTCTGAGCCGCTAATTGAAAGCATTGCTAACGTCGCATGTCACAGATATATCGAATGGGAATTAATTCGATGCGTCCGGTAGAGGAAACGATTATCTTAAGACGTCCATAAATCTTTGCTATACTTATGAACCGTGTATGAGTTGCGAGGAGAATTTTGGTTGTTTTATTTTCGCATCGTTTCGCGATTAATTACTAGCTCTTGGTATTGGTATCTATAATAAATTTTATTTGAGAAATACAGATGGAAATACTAATTAAAATTATATGCATTGTGTTGATATATTGATTAATAAATATGTAAATGATATCAGTTTATGTTAATTTTAATAATTAATTAATAAAGTTGACGAGTTTGCCAATTGCAATAACATAGCACTCTCAGTGGCTCTGTTTTAAACAACAAGAACACTGAACACAAAACTTTTTCGAACAAAATCTAAATATGATTACACACCCACAGTTTTTAATTATTCAGAAGTATAGGTAACTTATATATTCAATTAAAACAAATACACATTTGAAAAGCCCGAAGGGAAAAGACGAACAAAACCTAATTGATTAATACGAGATTATTAATATTTCTAAATAGACACGAAGTTAATTGAATTCGTCATTCCAAGCACCGGCAGGCCAATGTGCCAGAGCTTGTATACAGAACGAAACGAGTGCTAATTTATTAGCTTTAATGAATTCGCTCCCAACCGCGTCCGCGTTGCGGGTTGCATTGCATTTACATGGGCAATGAATGAGCAAGGATAAGTGTTCGACTGAGACAGTTCAGGGAGCCGCGCAGTCAGCATCGGTTCGTCGTAGAACGGTCAGCAGGAGAAGCTGAAAAATGATAATCGTACATCCGGGGGGGTTATTGCTGTAAAAACGGACCCCCCGATGCGTCCGCCCAATAAAACAAACGCCGACTGCGTGGATGCACGCTTGCTTACTTCGAACTATCCACTGGCTATTAACCATCTAGCTATGGTGTGTGCGACGTAACATTAGCTTAAAGTAATTAAACTGCAAGAGGAAATCAAAAATATCGGCTTGGTCAATTTCTGTGATTAATAGAATTCAGCATGCTGCAAAAGTTATAACTAATCGCAAAAGCCTTCCTTCTTTTCTTGACTTTTAAGTTAATCTATTTCCGCCCGCAGCAGCTCTTTTTCATCCAAATCTCGAATGAATAAAATGAAGAAAAAAAACACCCGCATAATCAGCTTTACAAGGTCGGTAACAGACTAGGGCTATTCAAAACTGGGTCGATTCCGCATCTTGTAAGCTTAAGCCGGAAACTTCTCACTTTCGTTCACGCCATGCATTTCCACTGAACGCTGAGCCGTGTTTTGGCTAAAGCCGCGCGATGCGGTGCGTTAATAGCGTTCGTTGAGTGGGGTTCCACCAGCCTAAAGGGCGAGAGCCTTTGGCGGTGTCATCGGTCGTCAGGGGCACAACAATGCAGCGCATTGTGGTGACTCCCTTTGGCGGCTTGGGCCACCCTCTGCGCGCCGTGCGTAGATTTATGGCGTTTGGCCTTTGCGGCCGTCGCAACCTGCTCAGCGCGTCGCGTTTATAAGACGGTGCGCAGACACTTGTATCGATGTGACAGGGAAACATTGTCAACGTGTTATTCCGCGATGTTATAACAGTCAACAGACAGGCCTTCAATGAATCTGAAAATAAATGGCCCTTGAGTTCGGACGTTTTGTGAGCGATATTTTTACCATTTAAGTTAGGTCAAGTAGTAAATCTATATACTTGCTTATTGGATAAACAACACAACGCACATTGGATATTAATACCTGCGCGCTTAATTAATGCCCAGTCATTTGTCTTGCGTCTCGAAAAATGCGTGCATATTGATAGCCCATCCATATGACGTAATATAAATTTAAATTAGAACCCACGGATGCCCCGCACATTTATTCGTGATTACTCATTTGTATCTGTTCCTTTTTCATTTTACACTTTTCAGGATTCGGTGTCTCGCGGAGAGCGCGCTAGTGCAGTTTAGCGCGGCTACAAGTGGTCGGTGCACGTTGCTATCCTCCCATCGTCGACTGCTACTAAGTGCCGATATTAATCAACGTTGTGGGCCACTTGCCGGACCAACGTGCTAGCGTTCCATTTGATTTTATTTCACCTACTCCATCATCTTACCTTCTAGCTCGGCGGGCTCGGCTAGGATGCATGCGCATGGGGCTTATGCGATGAACGCGTCGAGAAGAAAAAAGCGCTGCTCGGGGGACCCCTTGCCGGGCAATTAGACGGCGCACAGTGGGCCCACACATGTTGTATTAAGGTTGCCCACATTGTTCTCGATATGTGGGATATGCCATCAACGCGGCGTACAGGTGAATTAAAAAAAAAATGTGCCGCATACTTGCTAGTTTAATCAAGTCTAATTTATCTTCACTTATCGTTTCATGAACTTTACAACCCTCATGAGCTAGGTATGTTGTGACAATATGATGAAATAGAAAAACTGAGGACTGATGGTAATTATTTAAGACCATGAAGTTGAGACGTAACCAGTAAGCTAGCAATTTGCAAAAAGCGGAAGCAACTATTTAGAATCACAATTGCGAGCCCAAAGGAATTTTAAATAGGCAAGCAGAAATTGCCAACGCCGAAATGGCCATCATAACTTGCGCAAAACTCGTTCTTCGCAAATTCTCTTTTATGGTTTTCGCGTTTCTTCTATATCACGTCCATTCCGCAACCATCCGCCGCAGAATGGAACACTGCTGCTTCTCTGGCAAAAAGCATACAACATTTTCTCCCCGGCTTATTTACAATATTGTAATTGTGTTGCGGCGGGCGACGTTTCATTAGAATTAAACTAAACGAAGCGAAGTTATAATGAAAGCGAACAGCCCATGTGCACAAGGGCACCGCGGCCCCGCGCTCGTCGCGCACGGTCGTAAAAAGGCGGCGGCGATAAATTGGCTTACAGCGCCTGCCTCGAGCCGCGCTTATAATGAGCGTATCCGACTCGCCAGCGGCCTCCTTTTGTGGCCGCTCGCGCCGCTTCACTGGCCCCCTCGTCTAATCACGCTGCTGTTGCAGGGCGCGAAGACGAAAGCGACACCGAATCCGAACCGGGCATCCCGCTGAAGCGCAAGCAGCGTCGCACCCGCACCACCTTCACCGGCGAGCAGCTGGAGGCGCTGGAACGTGCCTTCGGCCGCAACCAATACCCGGACGTGTTCATCCGAGAGGAGCTCGCACAGCAGACCGGACTCGAGGAAGCCCGGATTCAGGTAAAAAGCGATACGAACTATTGCTCTTGCGACAACTCCGCCACTTGCTGACTGTTTCAGGTGTGGTTTTCCAACCGCCGCGCGCGTGGCAGGAAAAACGGGAACGCGGGCAGCGTGGCGTCGCTGGCCTTCGCCGCCTTGCCCATCGGTCAGATGCCCGGCCAGTATGAAGACCAGCAGCACGAATGGCGAGGCGGTCATCAATTCGCGGCTAATTACAACATGTTCCAGCAGATGCCTTACAACCAGCCCCATCATCAAGACGTCGCTGTCAACTCGCGCGATTACTCAGCGCTCTTCGACGCGAATTACGCCATCGCGCACGCCCAGATGGCCCATGCCCAGATGCAGCATCATCATCACCAGCAGCAGCAGCAGCAGCAACAACACGCCAGCCAGGCGATCCGCAAGGAGGATAATAAGCCTACGGACATGAGTGATAACGTGTGGGACAAGGCGACGTGGTCCGCGCATCAGTTGCAGCCACAAAGTGCTGAGGGGTTCGACTTCGCGCATCAAACCCAGAGTCATGGCCAGCAGCAATATGGCAAGAACTATTGGGCTTGAGTGTTTGATTAGGATTTTTGGTTGGGGGTAACGTGCTTCGGACCTAAGGCGAACGTTATTAGGCAAATTAGAAAAGTGAGTAGTAGGTTGGAGGCAGGTGAACACTTAGTCGTGATGATTATTATGATATAGGTAGGTAATGTGTTGATGTTAACGCTAATTAATGAGTTGTATGAACTACTGAATAAATTATATAATAAATGCTTTTTTCATTTGAATGCTTGTGTTTTGATTTTCTTGGCTGTCGTGATGGCATGTAACCCTTCAACCGGAGGAGTAGTGACTTCTTGTGGATTGCCTTTTGAGTATTCTTTTCGTGGGGAAAGGGGAGCAAAACAAACCTTCAGTTGTCTTCAGGCGCTAAAAACTTGGGCTTCAAATTTTAATTTCACCCGTCTGTGAGCCTAAAATAGATGATCCGGATTGATTCTCATTTTGTCCAAATTGAGGCTGTTTTAATGATGGCTGCACTTTTGTAGATAGATACAAAGAAAAGCATATTTCATGGAGTTGATCCGTTTATTATTAAGTAAGTTGAATATTTCTTTTGATTTCCACACATAATTTCACATATTGATATACTTTGACACTAATTATAACACTATTTAGTTAATACATGTAATAAGTAGTAATATATATCTAATATATATGTATATTAGTATATATTATGTATAAATAAATATGAGTAAATACTTCAAATATTTTTCATTATTGTCACGAGTTTCGAACGAAGTACATATATATTATTGTCGACCGACTTTTTTTGAATGTTGATTTCATCAAAAATGTATATTGTCATGTACAGCATTAAAATTCAGATGCTTTTTATTGTCATCGAAAAGTACTTATGGCTCCAGCCTTCAAAGAGATAAATAAACTACGTCAGCTACGTCTTCGGTTACACGTCCGTCTTACGGCCGCTTCGAAACGAAAATCCAGAGAACAACGAAACACCCTCCGACACCCATCCCCGAAATATATCAATTGGCCTATATGTATATATACTACACTCGTTTCAATTAAAACTGAATTAAATCCTAGTTCCTTGTTGATTAATTTAATAATTAAGTATCTTACGCATTACGATTATGTCTTTGATGTGATATTCTTGATTGATTCTTGATAATAAATCACCGGTTTACTGACTGCATCTGCATTACTGAATTTTGATATGTATTCAAAGTCAAATTGATCAAGTGTATTTGATATTATACCGTGATATAATCGTGTTGCAAGTGATATGTAATGCGCAAACAAAAATAACCATCCGGATAAGAGAAAATCAAAGAGATATCTATCATTGATGTTTTTTTTTTTTGTTTTGTTTGTTCTGTTACTGTTGCTGTTGTACGATTTGATATTGATTTGCTTAGCGATTGTTGTTGGCCCTTGGCGGTAATTGCTGCAGGACCTTATCTACTAGTAACGCCTTGTCGACGACGGGCTGAACGAAGAATCGCTTGGAGTCGAGGAAGACGTCGTCCGGCGTGTCGTCGAAATGGTTACCATGATGGTGCTGCGGTATTACTCGTAGTTGATCTTCGGTGACGGCGTAGTCTTCGACTTCCCCATCTGTGGTAGACGACCTGGACAAACATTGCAAGCAAAATAGATCAGCAGAGATTTGATGATGATGATGATGCGAGGTGGATTTGTGTGATTTCGTAGGAGGCCGCTGAAGTACTCTCATTGCGGAAGTGCTCGCGAGCGACGGGATGGACGCAGACGCGAATGCGTTACGCGTCTGTGTGGTCTTTGTGTGCAGAGTTCGAACATTGCTTAAGGAGGATAGCAAATGGCGATCGTTTGAATGTCGCGGTGTTGCCTTTCATTGCGCTTTGTTCTATTGCTTACACTATTGGCTTGCATCTCCAGCATTTATTGAATAGAAAGTTTCGTTTAATTACTTACATTTAGGGTGCTCATTAAGCATTCAGCGTTGACATTCTAATATGTGGCGAGAATAGAGACATCATAAAGACTTAATGAGAATGCCCGGTCGCTATATACCAGCAGTTCTTAACCAAGGACACCATCTTCTCGAAAAAGAAATGGCTGCGAAAAAGCTTTACTACAATACTTGGTAGGAACAGCTGGTATACATTTTACTAAAGATCAAATGTCGGAGATGGTACCCAATAAAGGGTAAGATCTTATCAGCATTTAAGACAACACCGGAATTCATGTTTTAGAAAAAATTTAAACATTGACATTTAGAGCTTGACGAAGACTTAAACTAGATATAGTTATAGACTTAAAAACAAACATTCAACATTCATGCCGCATCTAAATGAATGCACTTGTAGCTGTTCTTATAGTTGATTGGGTGAAGTGGTGGTGTGTTCTCTACACGCTTGTTCTACACATCGATAGAGAGATAAAGAACAACAACAGAGAGACGTCTAAAAATGATTAAACATGTGTAATTAATGGAAAAAACCTGCAATCGCAATCGTCATCATTCACAGATCGTCCCGAGCGACTGAAACGCCGAATTTGCCGAAACGCTGGCAGCCACCCCAAGCGGGCTAGTGAACCTATGTGCCGTTTGTCAATCCTTGACACATAACGGGACGAAGCTTGCGGCCTGAACCAACCGCTCTTTGCCACAGACCCTGATATACAACATTACAGATTTATCGAATTGCTAACACCCATCAAAGCTTTTATAACCACCTCTCAAAGCCAAAATGTAACTTTGACTATAGAAAACTCTTTATACGTTTGTCAAGATATCACTTACCAAGGAAGCGTTTTTCCGGTGGGTATTCTCCCGTCAATGCCTTCATCAGTTCCTCGTAATCGCGTACATTCTGATTTTGGAAGACCGGCGCGGCATACTCATCGCTGTAGTAATCTATGGAACGTTTGGTCCTGGTGCTAGCTTCCACGGACCTTTTGAATGGCGGCTTATACCCGTTAGCTTTGGCAGCACCAACATTACGCTTTTCCAGCTGCTCGATTCCGTCATCAACCGACTTCCCCATGGTTAACTGCATCTGATCGTCTAGATCATAAGACCTATCGTTGGGACCATGGATTTTGTCTTGGCGTAAGAGGGCTGCTACATTCCTCTTGCCATGGACAAAACCCTCCCGAGCCAAAGATGCCAAATTGCGTTTACCCTCGGCGTATTTGGAGTTCTTCATTAGGGCGCCGAGATACCTCTTGCCAGTCATTGGAAAATTGTATGATCTAGCCAGACTGCCCAAGTTGCGTTTTTCGTAGAGTTCATCGATGAGGGCTTGGATGTCCCGCTTTGTATGTAACTCTCCGTTCCTGGCGAGCGCAGCTATACCACGTTTCTCCTGATCTGCTGCATGGGGTAGCTGCCCGTTGCGCACGAGGCTCGCAAGGCTACGTTTATCCTGCTCCTCCTCTTGTTCCTCGTCGGATTCAGGGATCGTACGAATGTAGCCACCCTTTGCCAACGCGGCGAGGTTACGCTTTCCGGGTAAGTTATCCCATCGTGCGAGAGAGTTGATAGAACGTTTGTATCCGAGAAGGTCATCTTCTAGGTCTTCCCGTTGGAGAGCATCATACAAGCGGCGCACGATGTCACGGCGGAGAGCGCGAGCGTGGATCGACGATTCGCTTTCGGGTGAGAAGATTTTCTCCAGGACGTTGCTGATTTCCTCATCCGACTGCGCATTTATTTGCAACTGGAAACAAAGAAGAATTGGACTTGAGCAAGGCAACTTTCGTATATGTACACATAGGTATGTATATAGTTCGTATAGATAAATGAACTTTGTGGTTTAATACACTAAGTAAATCTTTTACTTGCAAACGAAACTGTGGTGCTTGGTCACAAAGTTGTTTGTCTGCCAGAGACAAAAGCAGATTAAACTTTCCTATGGGCAGACGCAAATAAACGGCATGTGCGGCCGCGAATGACAAACGCGACCAAGTCAACTCGAACGAGTCTGCTTGAAAATGATAAGTTGCTCTCACAACTGGAATCGGAGATCAAATATGAGCCAAGTGAGTACTTTGACATTATTCCAATATGATTCTCCAACTGCCTGCGGCAATAAGAGAGTATGGGCCGGAGATGTCTGACGTATGGAATAGAGGAAAGATGTAAGAAATGGCTTTGTGGCTCTTCAAAGTGACATTTTTTTGTTCACAGGAAGACAGACGTAGGACGATCATTGGGAGATGAAAGTTTTCTTTTCACGTGAGGCCAAGATTTAACTTCACTCTGGCAACTCTATAGAAATACTTAAATATAGATAAATTTAGGGTAAAATGTTATGCAAAAGTTGGAAGTATTCAAGATTATATAACCCGAAGTTGGATTGGAGAGGAATTAAGTGTACTTTGATAAGTTTTGTCCATAGAATTGGAAGGAGCAAAAACTTCTCTCTCTTTAAACGATAGAATAACAAACAGCTTTACTAAAATCATATATTTGATCATCTTTACTATTTAATTTTATCCTCCGTTCTCTAAGTATGTTAGATGTGTTAGGGGTCTTTCGTGAGTAATGTCGCCTTTTGCTAAATCCCACTGAAAATTAAATGAAATCCACGCTAGTCTCTAAAGTAAGTCGGAATCTTCGTTCAGTCGGAGTGCAATAACGCTATCATAATTTAACCGCCCCAGGCATTACTCGAAATTCCTCCCACATCCTTAAACCCCCGGTCGAAGCGTGGCATTCCACGAGAAGGACACTGACTCGCAAATCCCTGACGTCAGAGACACTTTCGTGAGCGCACGGGCGTGTGGATTTTCCACTCGAGTCGTTCCAAATTCAAATTAATTCGCATTTTGAAGTCACGTTCTGTTACTTTACATAACTGATGGTGCTCATAAGATGATATTTAGGAAAACATTTCCTTTTATTTTCCGAATAGCTCAGCAGGAATCCATCGTATAATGAATACGAAGGATAATATTTACATCAGGATTTACATATTACATATGTATATGATTAAACCAACATGTCGGCCATATGTAAATCGTTGTAAATTACCACCATGCCGACTCGTGACATGCATCATCTGGCGACGCCTGCATAATTCCAGTTATGAAAACCGCTGAAGATGCAAAAGCCAACCGGCAATTAGAACGCGTCGTGGCTCAACAATAATGTAATTAAAACCCTTGTGTCGTAGCATACTACTGATCGCTTCCATCCGAGCATTTGCTGCTGGGCTGCATCGCGCAGCCTGCACATCTCTTGGTTGTTCGCAGCAGCAGGAATTGGTGGCGTGTGCCGAGCCACGTAGGCAAACAATGTGGTGGAATGTGTGGCAATAAAGGCTAACACCTCATTCCATGTATTTGCTCGGATCGCAGGGGTCGTAAACATCGTTATCAACATTCTGCAGATTATGCGGAGATGTTCAAGCTACTGGCTTGCTTACAATAGCGATAGTAATAGCTCGCTACTTTTCTTTCTCGTTTCTTCAGTACGTGCTTACTCTTTTTCTTTTTCAAATATTTATATATAAACACAACACAGATGCGTGTAGAGCAATGCATTGTCACAATGTTGCTTGATAAGGCCATATTATGTTATTGACTTGCATAGAACTTTATAACGGATTCATGTTTTCTGCGCGCTTTTGTGTTGTCCTGCTCGTGTTGTGTTACTTGCTTTAATTTAAATGCATGCATATGTTTAATGTGCATCATGTGATTTTTATTAATGTCATTAAAGAATCATACTTGTGTTTAATCTTGTGTTTGTTTACTTTGCTGTTGCTGACGCGCTGATGGCTTTACATTACATATTTTGACACTATTTGTTCTATAACGTTAGCTTAGCTATGAATATTAATGATAGTAATGATTTCTTCGGAATAATGTCAAAACTTTTTGGCTTTTAGATTTGGCTTTATCATAAGAAGTTATTTTACCGCTTTTGTTAATAATTTAACGTTTCATTTTTCTTGTTATTTTGAAGTTTTAAGATAAAATGTTCGACGAGTGTGATGAGAGATGATGTTTTTCAGAGTTTGGTACGCGTGATAATGTATTGAGAGCCTGTTTGATACAATTTTTAATTATGAAACAACAAACAAAGGTTGGATATAATTAATAATATTATTGTAAGTATTGACAAAGTTTTATACAAAAAATACCTCCATTGCAAAGTTATAAAGTAAAGCAACGCAACACGTGGTCTTCGCAGCGCGTTATAACGCAGTTGTTAGAGACAATAATAATATTTCTAATTAAAATATACCTATAAAATATTATATAAACACGATTTCAGAATGATTGGCCATTCTTCGCGGCGCGTTAAAAGCTAATTTATTCTTTAATTAATTAAGTTCCATTATGCATCCTTTCGCTTATTAAATGCTCAGCGACGACGAAGAGCTAAGCAAAATGCACGCGCTCATCGCTGCACATCGCCTTGCCTTGGCGACTCCTTGTAACGAGTCGCATGTGGAAATCGTTGAAGAACAAAGGACAAACAAACCGCTCGACGCGACCGTTTAGTCGTTCGAAATTAATCCTCGCCGAGAAGATTTATTTACAAAATTAATTTGCGTCTAAAAGAGGCGTTGCGCGTTGCACGTAACTGACGTTTTTTTTTTTCACGAGTTTCACTCGAGCGCGCGCGCGCTCGCTTGCAAAAACGGAATGAAAATTTTTAATTAAAAAGAATTGTTTGCTGTAATTGCTCTTTTGCGTGGCTCATCGATCCTGATGACGCGAGGTAAACACAAATGAAGCTTATTAAAATCATGGCTGGAGGCAATTTAATTTTTGGATAGGATACATGAGCTATGCTAAAACAATGTTATATGTTATATGCAAGTTGTGCTAGAATATATTCCATGCATGACAATATCAAAGAAAACCATCTAAAAATCACAGTCGCGGTCTACAACAAATTAAAATCATAGAGGGTAGAATCTTCTCAATCTTCTTCAAGGAAAGCTGTTGTTTCCGCTGGTCAAAGAGAACAGCTATATTACGGCCAAAACACCCAATTACCACTCCAAGTTAATTTACGAACGATTGCAGGCGCACATAATGCCGGCCGCATTTTAAATTGCAATTAGAATTAACGATTGCAAATTAGCTCGCTGCCTACCCGACGTCTATTAGTTAAGAGTATGCACTCCACTTCGATAATTAAAAGCACACACGCTCAAGACGTTCGCGCGGCGCCGTTTGCCAATGCGATGCATTTGCATACTAATTACGATGAGCGCAGGCAATGAGTGAAGCTCGACCAACCACTTCGTGCGAAACAGCAACAACCGTAAACCGCAAACCGTAAACCCACCACTACTGATGCCCAATTACAATGCGCGTCGGCGCCGGGAAACGCTTTCAGGACATCTTCAACTTCGAAACTTACCGCAACGCTCCAGCACAACGCAAATACGACGATGCTGATTTTCAATATTCCCATACCAAAGTTCTTGGCGCTGGACGTGGACGATCTTGCAGAATGAGACGGATGATGACCTCCGAACGCGATCGAGCGCCTGTGAATCTTCGTTGTTGCCAATAGTAACGTAATCTAGCACAGTAATCACTTCGCTCACAGCGGGTCTTATATGAAAAGCCTCCTTCTCAACAAGTTACTATTGACAACAGGTATTCGTGTATAACCGCGTTTAGCCGTGTGTGGCCGGCGGCTGAAGAAGACTCTGACTAGGGATGCGGCGGCGGTGGTGGAGCGAGCACTGAGAGCGTCGTGCCGATCGCTCGTTGCTTTTATATAGTTTGTTGCTGGAGGCAGAGCGCGCACGCCCGCCGTCGGCGATGACGCGGCGCTTTTCATCCCCGCACGGTCGGAGGGTTTCGCACACCACCACGCATCCTGAAAAATTGTCAGCGAGCAACAGGAATTGAACAAGGATGGATGAGGAAGTGGAACATGCTGGAGAGGCGAGTTGCAGGAAAGGGTGTAAAGTAACTGCAAATGGATAAATAAAAAGTCTAATGGAAATTGAGATTAGATCGTTAGCGTGATGGGGGTGTTAATGTAAAAATAATGTTGAACGATGCGGAAACTCGACGGTTTTGCTTCAATGATGTTTAAATGCTAGGAGAATGGTTGAAGTGATAGTGATGTTTGATTGTCAGAATTTGATTGATGATAGGGGTTTGGTTTTTTTCAAACATCCACGCAAAGAAATGGTAGCAGCGTAAGTTTAAAGTTCGGATATAATAAATCTGTTATACTTTTACATAAATCACTCTTCACTTGTTCACCTTTCAGCATTGCTTTTAAAGTTAGAAAAGAGGCAGAGTTTGATATATTCGGAGGATAATTAAATTTGAACCCGAAACCGTATTATGATACTACATTTTAATATTCATTTTCATAATTTATGTAAATCGACTATTTAACATTCTCCTCGGTGTCACATTTTACATGTAGTTTTAATCTTCTTGGTTGCATCCTGCCCGTTAATTGCAGATGTCGACAACGGGACGTGTCACTGTCGATAACATTAATATTGATCTGCAGAACTAATAATTGTAACTGCGATACAGACAGCAGTTGCCATGTTCAACTCTTCGTGTACACATTTGCAGAAAATTGTCAACAATTCCGTTTTTTTTTTCAAAACTTAGTTTATCCTATATAATAATAAATCTCAATACCACTATAATTATCATATCAGGTTTATATTAAGCACGCCATTTGTAAAAGAAAAACCTTTTCAGAGCCTCCGCCTTTGCAGGACGTTTTAGAGACATTTCCTTTCATATCCAGAACTCCCACGCGTTCCAAAAATGCACACGCTTCGACTCGGTGAAAGAAACTTCCTTCGGATGTCCTCATTCATCGTGCCCACTCTTCAGGGATAAGCGGAATGTCAATTAGAATGAAACATGTGACTCCGTCGTGATCGTTCGTTAGGCACTAGTTCAAGAAGCTCATCCTGCGCAGATTGCCAGTGTCATCGAATAGCACGCATATAATGAGATACTTATTGAATGTTAACAAGGTACAAGGGGAATACTTATAGAAAAATGAAATGTGAGTAGTACATCCCTGATGGCACTCATCCGCATCAGGCGTTTTTGCAGATTGTGGGATTTAATATCTAGCAGTAGTGGAACGTAGTATTTTGCTATCGATTTTTCTAATCTTTGAACTTGAAAATATGACTCTTCTGAAAAGTGATAATAAAAGAACCGGAACACTTGCATTTTTACATATAAAAATGAGGACTTTTGATTTTTGAAGTATCATGTGGTAATGAACCCGAATGTCCGAAAATGTCCTGGGATTCGAATCTGCGTGACAGGCTGACGCGCTATGACTAGAAATGAAACTTCCTGCAGTAATATGTAATGTACAAGGTTTTGCTTGTGAATACGTTTAGTAATAATCGTTTTACTGCACACCGTCTATACTTCATAGTCTATAAATTTTTGTTATAAAACTAGACGTATCATAATATCGACGCATAAATTGGATAATTTAGAAGCTTGCTATAAGAAAGCATATTTTCTTATTAAATCCATGAAACTTAATTCTATAAAAGTCAAGTTCCTTAGTAAAAAAAGTAATTATTCAATTTAGTATAAGAAATGTCTATCAAAAATCGATCAAAATCTGGGTTAGAACTCCAACAAATTCCTAAGATCGTAAATTGTGTTTGAAGGAAAGCCAATGGTGGAGGAGCGGGGCAACTCCCCTGGGTCACACGTTAGAGCCCATATTGCAATTACTCGAGTGAAAAAGGTCTGACACTTTGACAAAGAAAAACTCAAATATAAACAGTGACAGGATCCAGCCGCCTGGACTTTATTAATTGAAAACTCCGACAACATTTTTCGGAAAATGCTGTGCCCCTCTGGCTCATTTAAATTAACTCATCAGATGTGTTAATATAAATAATTACCAAGCAACAGAGTAGCGATGTCGCAGATCACATCCAACCAAAATGGTCGACATGGAAAAGTTGTAAGTTGTTTTCCACATGCAAAAACACATCTGACACGCAAAGTTGCGTTCGTCCATTCAGCATCGCACGGCGGACCTGTTGATATTTTCTGGTGATTACACCTTTTGTGCATTACGGCGTGCATTCAACACTCGGAAGTCAATCGATGCAAAACGGCACAACGGCGGCACGAGAAAGCAATTCGAGTGCGAGCTTTGGGTTGTGTGTCGACTGCGTGGAGAAATATGTTGGAAATGCGCAAAACAAGCCAGCGGCTCCGCATTACAGACAATCCTTATTGAAATTCTACACAATAGTCGATTTATTCGCCGCCGATAGCGCGCTTAATATTGTTTTGCTTTTTATGCGTGGAAAAACGCGCCGCCGATATGTGTGGGCCATGTGCGCATATAGCTAAATGACTGCGTATGTTGCTACTCAGCAAAAGCAATTCGCAATTAAAAAACCTAATTGTGATCGATACTGGTTTACTTTAAGGTTTAAGACGGCGTTTCTCGTACTTTTCGTTTTTGGATTGGCACTTCCAGGTTTTATCTTACTTTTGGACATTTTCGGTAACTTTTCCGTAGATAATTAGGGAAGCTATTAAATTTTCAGAATACTCACCAATAAACTAACTATTTTAACAAAACACTAAATGTAAAAAATAAGAAAACAAAAATTGAGATATTTTATTTGATATTTACTTAATTCGAAAGTATGCGCATTCACTAAGAGCAGGAAGAAAATGGGACTATGAAAAATTCGATTTGTTTGACTTAGGATGTCGAAAGTAAATCAAACTTGAAACTTTAAAACTCGTTTTTTATTCTCAAAACCATTCTTTTTAACTAATTTTGCACATTATGTGCTTCCAGTACGAATAAATGAATTCGCTATCATGTAACAAGAAGATTTTTTGAAGGTTTTAATTTTATGAGTCATTATGACCATTTGAAGGTCAAACTACCGCCAATTTGGTATTTTTTCGAATTTCGTAACTAGTTTTCAATTTCAATTTAGTTATGGATTTTACATGTCCGGTTGTTCTGCGATGTACGAGTTCTTCGCAAATCATGCAGCCAGCGAGAGGCAATATCCCGGAAGCCGCCCACAGATGCAACTGCCAAGGCGGTGAAAAACGATATATATTGACCGAAAAATTGATTCGAGGAAGTAAAACTGTTTACTTCATTTCAAATACCCCAAAAATGCATGAAAATAGCGCATTTTTTAGGTCTCCAGGATTAAGTTTACCCTTAAGTCATAAATGCACGCGTTGCCCACTGATTCCATAACGGATTCTCGCGACTGGCTACCGCACCTCATTGACATTCGAAAATGCAAATGAGATAAAAATTGCATTTAAATTTAAAACGCTGCAGACTCCAACACGTCGATTGGGAGTATTTCTGCGCAATGTGCATTACTCGTCGCTTTTTATGATGCATAGTGGATTGATTTCAAGGTTGCACGTGTATAACACTCTACGAGACTCGGCGTACGTATTAAAAACGCATGCATACTTTTCGCGCGATATCGCAGCGTCGCAAGCCGTTTTGTTTTTATATGCGCTGCCACGTTCTATTGCGAACGCGCCATTCGTATCATACGGTCGTATTGGCAGGCGATCACAGTATTTGTTTATGATAAACATATGTGTGGTAATTTGTTGCTGCTGCACCCGCGACTCTGGTGCAGCCACGCTCAGTTGATCGGTGCTTTCGACGGTGTGCGAATCGCTGTTGTATCGATTTTAAATTTTGATATTTCGGCATAGACTGACTGCGTTGACGAAATCATTCTTTGCGAGCGACAAAGCAAAGAAGGCATTGCGAAACTATATTAAATCGCGACAATGCGCATTTGAATATTGTGTACATGTATTTCCAAGTCATTGTCGCATTGCAGTAGTAGTTGCATTTCTCTAAGCTTCTATCACATTCAGAGGAAATTTTAACCGAAGCAGATAACATCTGAATGTAAGTAATCTCGCATTATTTATTTTTAATTATATTATATAACAATGGCAATAGAAAAGAATCTGATTAAAATCTGTCTGGATCTTTTTTTATGCTTATTGTAAATAAACTAAATAAATATGGATCTACATTGCTTACTCAGCAAATATATTAGTTTTAGTCGTCTAATAAATCCAAAAGTGTGCTTATAGAAAACACTATTGCGCAGAGCATTAAACAACGATAATTTGCTTGTTGAATGATATGCAACAAATAGTTTATGGCTGGCAATAAAACTCAGCTGTAGAATATCACATAAAAATGCTGCAACATGAGCAGAAATAAATGAGAATAATAAGCGTTTCTATTTTAAATTCATCTTTGTCATTAATCCTGATTGCAATATGACAATGAATTTTGTTTTTAAATATTTCGAAACCCACAAGGAATCTACCCAAAAGATACAACCTTGACACAAGTTTGAAACTCTCCTGAATACCTTAATTAGTCTTCGTTCTAATTAGCAAGATGTATACAACTGCCCTAAATCAATATCATTTCCTAACTTTGTTCTATAGAATTTAAGATGCTTAGAGAACTTCAGTATAAATTTCATGAATATCTCACAATACCACGGGTTCTAATTTGCCTAGTCCAAAGACAGTAACAATCTATGCCGCCTCCATCTCATTCCTAGAAATTTCTTTAAAAAATTTATTCTTTTCATAATTTTAAGGACGACGATAATAAAATCGATTAGAACATAATCTGAAATTATGTGTCATCCACATGCTTACTTGTTTAGTGCAAATGACACGTAACAAAACGAAGAAAATCCCCATTTCCATTCCGTCTCGCCAATTCACTTCGCGTTGCGATGGCGCCTGCAGCAGAAGCCCAGTGATTATTTAGGCTTGGATAACTCCTTCTGTAAAACTCTTCTCTGCCTGGAGTCACGCATCTTCATACTCTATACATAAATAAATTGGCTGGTAGATTTCGTACTTCTATATCAACGATGTCCTCACTCAATCGTATCGCTCGTGATACGCCCTTATCAATGAGGCGGTTAGGCGATCTTCCCCGCCGCCTCCGGTCTTGCAGATCTCCAACATTTATTTCCGCTCTAGTGCACAGTTTTGCCCTTATTTAGGTTTATTCAACATTTCGCTTATGCCCACCGGCGATATGATCAATCAATACATTTCTGAGAGCAAATGGAATTCAGGATTTTATAATGTTGGATTGTACCGTTTGTGGCAAGCAAAATGTAAACTTGAAGTTGCAAAATGTAAACTTGAAGTTGCAATTTAATCTATATAGTTATTTTAAAGACGTTTAATCGGTTGCTTATTTCAGAGATGATCCAGTATTTGTTTGCAGTACAACAACCTCGTAATGTCACATGTTTTAAACAGAGAATCCCGTTTTGTTTACATGTCTGAAGTCCGATAACTGATACCATCTTCTAATTTCGTTATCAAACGAAATAGGAACGGAACAATTCAATAAATGGTATATTAGCTCCTGCCGAAATGCGATCTGCTCTTTGATAACTTCGCTTTTATCTTTTACTGCTGCTTCTTGCATAACCTTGCTTTTATACACGTAATCAAACTCTTGCTCGCAAAATATACGATAGCATTCAACTTAAACAGCAAATTCACATCTTATCGTTATTTACGGAGAGGACATTAAGAATGGTGTTTTTATTATTAGATTATAGCTAATAGCTTCGTGGATGCAAAGACAATGAAAAATTTTGCGTTATGTCGATATACTTGTCACACTTAAAACGCATTAATATGATAAATGATTGAAGGGTGTGTTTGTTTTCTACAGATTTATTAAATATTTATGATACGATGATACATATATGACATGATACATCAGTTTGCGTGATAACGGAAGCTGGAGCTACTGAATGCGATATCCAGATGCAAATAAGGAAATCCCAGCAAGCATTCAGACAATTAAAATTCGTATGGGACTCCAGTCAGTCCTCGAAAACCACCAATATCTGACTGTTTCAAGCAATTGTCAAATTTGTCTGCAAAACCTGGAAAATGTCCAAACATCTTGAAGACAAACTGCAGGTGGCAGTTAACAGATTCCTCCGCAAAATCCAAGGTATCTGCTAACCAAACAAGATGTCACTGCCGGGAAAATGGACTGAATCGGGCGTACACCTCCCGATACTCCTTCAACAAAAGAAAATGCATTAAACTCCCGGTAATAATGATAAAGGTTGAAAAGAATGTTAAATTAGTTTACATACAACAACATAGAATCTCGAACATTGAAGTTGCTAAAAAACATAAATATGCAAACTGTTGGCGGAGGAAGCGATATCGAGGATCTATACTCGGCGTAGCATATAGCAAGAATACTCAATGCTTTGGGGCCCATGGCTATGGGGGCTTCAAACGACATAAATATGTTTTTTATCATGTTGCGACGACTTGCGACGTAAGAAAAGAGACCCTTGGATCATGCTTGCGTTAGGGTTAGATTTATGTAGCTACGCCACTGCTTACAAGATTATAATACTATAATACTATATGTTTATATAAATTAAATTTAACTAAATTTATATGGGCACGCATTTATACACTTGCAATTGTTTAAAGGCACTCCGTGGGCTGAATTTTGCCCCACGTAGTATGTTCATAGCATAAACTATATTGATAATTCCAGCTTCGGTATATTTCCTGCTTCCAATTATTTATTCTCTCATGTTTCATGCAAAATCAAGAAAACTCATTAGGAGAAATTCTTCCAAATGAAACATTTTGACTACGCAAACAATTCACATTAATAGTAAGTGAATAAATACAGATAGAAATGTGCCATTTAAATTGTAAATACAGTGTTTTTAGTGAGCATTTGACAAGACAAAGATTATTAAACTGATTAAATATGCATATATCATTTAATTCAATATTATCAACAATGCTATCTCAAATACATAAATTGCATCTTCATACACATGCATCGTAGGTACCATATGAAAACCAAAGAAAATTGCTTTGAAAAATCGAAAAACAATGTTGACAAACAATATATGAAATCGACCCAAGAAATGATGCATGAAATCGCATCGAATTCATTTCCTCTATTTCTCGCACTCACTTACACAAATACATATATTCTGCCACGTACGTTTGTCTCTAACGTATTTCCCTCTTCACATGTTTTCCCAAACGTCCCGCTCCACGTCTATTTTTATTTCGTTTCGTGTGCTCCATTTGATGTCAACAGCGTTTCGGACGGTTTGATCCTACATCGCGTCGATCGATACTGAATACATACTCGCGCATGGAATTTTACTTTAAATTCAATATCTTCTAGGTTTTATTCCTATTTACCCGTCGACGTCGTTTGTATTTGAAGATAACGACAAAGGTCATAGGAAGAAGAGCAGTAGGCTGTATATATAGCATCAACAGGTCGCTTGTTCATAGTTCGTTTTTTTTTCTCTTTCTTTCTTTTAATTTAAATTTGAGGTATTCTCGCAAGGCCTAAGCATACTAGAATTTTTGTTTTGCATTGGCACAATTCCACCTGATTTATTCATGTTGTTGACGCGGTGAGCGCGATTTGATTGCAAAATTAATACAATTTAGTTACGAGCCCGATTTCTTGGCTACGTAACAAATTGCCTCAAGGAATTAAATAATCTAAATAATATACGT